>WEKW01005105.1:154395-183888 GCA_013389905.1 Sula dactylatra
GCCGCCGAGCCCGCGGGAGCGGCGCGGCTCCCCCCCGGTCCCCCCCGGGCTGGCAGGGTAGGGCTCTGGGCTGGGCACGCTAACCCAGCTACCGGAGCAGCGCGATTTCGGGCGACGCCGTGCAGGCAAACGGGCTTCAGATCGGCAGAAGCGAAGGTAACGGTGCCAGTCCTGCACGGCAGCGGTCTCGTTGAGTGGCATATCCGTTTTAGTGCCCGGAGAACCTGGTGTAGGGGACAAGATGACAAAAGGATTAGCAAAGTAGTGCTTCCTGCAGCAATAGTCACGTATTTTAGGAAATAATGTTTACGCTGTCTCCTGTATTTTAATTACTGCTTTATCCCTTTAACTCCGTATGTGGCATCTCTGCCATATGATATCTGAGTACCATATGAGGGAAGTGCAGGAATTAACATATCCTCTCCGGAGTCTCCTTTCATCGGCGTTTTGCATGCGTAGCTTCTGTTGAAACCAAGGGCTGATTTGCATGGGATATGGCAATAACGTGGTTTGGCGATCCTTTAGACTATGTACAGAGTAGCCGTTTTGAGACATTGGTGATGGTACTGGCAATTAGGGGCTGTGGCAGATGAGTTCATTTGAAGCATAATTTGTGCGTGGTAGTGCATCTCAGCACCTTCGGCAGTGGTGCTTAGATATCTCCGTCTTTACGGACGAGCACGCGCAGGTAGATTTATGAAAATGTGAAGTCATTTTTCATAAAGAGGGTGGTGTGTTTTTAACGTGGCAGCATCCCAAAAGAACTGTGTTCTAGCAGAAAGGGAAGATGGCACTCTCTTGGCGCTGCATCCCCCGACTCTGCTGTTCTGCTTTTTGTGCATCTGACCTCTGCAAGGGCTAAATGGAAATGCCGGGACCCAAACGCGACCCTCACTGGGATACGTTTCTTAAATCCGCTGCATCCCAAAAAGTTGCTGTTTGTATGACAACTGTTGTGCCGTACATAGCAGCCTGATTTGCCGGTCTCTGATTTTTCGTTGCACTAGTGGTTTGACCCAGCAGCTTTTCAACGGACAAGCATCTATCAGTAAAACTGAGTGTTGTCTGGGAGTTTTAGTGACCTGCATCGATTGCTTCCTCTCCCAGAAAACCGAGAGCTGGGTGCCAGACTTCCCTTAGGTTTCTTTGCGAGTCATTACAACTTATTCTTCAAAGGCAGCAATGTCTATTATAGGATAGCTCTGCACAGAGATCAAATACCATGAATAATTGGATGGCTTTGGTGTCTTAGGATTCAGCCCTATAAATGCTCTCCATCATATGTTAGTGCAAGTATTTCTGTCCACAAGAGAGGCTTTAGGGGCTAGAGGCGTAAATACCCTGGTTTTGGAGGATGGAGAGCTGGCACTCCTCAGCTGCACCTACAGAAGAACTCGCTTGTCTTTCTAACATGACCGTTTTTTTGTAATATAAAGTCAAATGTATGTTGCTTTGTTCTGAAATAAGCAGTTCCCTCACTGAATGGGGGGAAGGTGTAATTAAAAAAAAGGGGGGGTGGGCATAATCTCAACAGAGTGATATTTGCTCCTTTCAGCATATCTGATTAAAGATATTTATTGTTCTAAACCTAGAAGGCCTTTGGTTGAAATCCCATCTCTGTGGTCTTTCTGATTATATTTATACTCTCACTTGACATTGGGTGGCAGCAGTCCTATAAACACACTATTCACCTAATCCCTTTCCTTCTCCAATACTTTCACAGCTCAAGTGCCAAAGCGATAAATTGGAAGCGCTTATAAGTTTTTTGACACTTTTGTAAATAGTTAGGCAAAATATTTAGCAGTTAGCTGTTGTCTTGCACTTGCCATAGGGAGCAGCTGCTTGTTTTGCTTGTTTTGCTTGGTTATTGATGACAGAAGAGTGCATTATCCCTTAGATCAAATGTTCCTTGGGGCAGCGAGGGGAGTGAAAAGGCTTTTCCTGGTGTCTGACTTCTTCCTTGTGCCCTGTGCTTGGCCAGCCCTGCAATGGAAACGGCACATCCACAGTATTTCCCTTTTGAAGTAGTTTGTTTCCAGATCCTCTGCTCTGACTGTTGCACTCCTTGGCTGCAAATTTGTCTCCCACAGGCTTCCCTTTGTCCTTAATGTGGCTGCATCAGTTAAATTAATAAATTATGTTGCCGTTACTCCTTCAGCATGTTTTGCCATCCCCGCTGCCGGCCACTTCGGGAGACAGCTTTTTGTCTGTGACGTTGTGGTGGGTTGACCCTAGCTGGATGCCAGGTGCCTCCAAGCAGCTCTGTCGCTTCCCTCCTCAGCAGGACAGGAGGGGGAGAAAAATGAGATGGGGGGGGGGAAGTCATGGGTCAAGATAAACGCAGTCTAGTAAAAGCAAAAGCAAAGGCCATGTGCAGAAGCAAAAGGAAGACAAAAGATTTATTCTCCACTTCCCATCAGCAGGTGATGTCCAGCCACTTCCCAGGAAGCGGGTCTTCGGTACATGTAGGGGTTCCTCTAGAAGACAAATGTCGTAAATAACAAATGCCCCCGTTTCCTCCTCCTTTCTCGTAGCTTTTATTGCTGAGCATGACGTCATATGGTATGGAATGGTCAGTTTGGGTCAGCTGTCCTGGCTGTGCCGTCTCCCAGGACCTTGCGCACGCCCAGCCTACTGATGAAGGGGGTAAATGTTGGAGAGACAGCCTTGATGCTGCGCCAGCACTGCTCAGCAGTAGCCAAAACGCTGGTGTGTTACCAACTCCTCTCTAGCTACCGATACAAAGCACAGCACTGTGAGGGCTGCCGGGGGGAAAGTTCACTCTATCTTAGCCAGACTTGGTACAGATGAGCAGGTCTTCCCTAAGAATCTGCCCATTTCTCCTGCATCTACAGCAGGAGGCCTCAAAGGAAATCTTTAGTGATTTTGTTTGCAGTTTCACCATACATTTTGCAATTTAATTGTGTATTTTCAGGAGCAAAACTGTTTCTTTTCAGAAACTCAGCTCTCAAATGTGGCTGTGAAATCTTTCTGTCCTCACTTTTCCCCAACCTGGCGGGCTTCTGGATCTTCTGCAGCGCATGGGAAAGGCCTTCCCCAGATCTCCCAGGTAACCGACTAGACAAATTTTTGAGACCCTGTAAGATACAGTGTTGTGAGATGAGACCAAAAACTGGTAGGATTTCTTGAAACTTGTCCCTGTTTCTAGTCCCAAGACAAGCGGTGTTGCATATAGCAGCTACACTCTTGCAATGCACAGCCAACAAAAACGAATTGAGGAGAAGAAGCGTCCTCACAACTGTTAAATGCACGATTCCCCTTCCGTGGCTCAGTCCTCTGAGGGGACAGGACGAAAGCTTCAGCCCTGTATGAGCACCTCTGACGTTTCCCTCCTATGGAGCCCTGAAATCTCTCGCGCACTGTATTTCACGACTAGGCCGGATTATTAGTGGTTTGTTTTTTGAGCTGGGGGTTTTGGCCTTTGATTTTGATGAATGTTCATGTGATCTTCTATTCGTGCAAATTTGTTTTTCGTTAATCTTGCTAAACTATCTCAAAACATAATTGTTTAGCTTCAGTCACTCAGAAAAGGAACCTCTGATGCCTGTGACAAAGCTGAAAGAAGCCCCGGGCCCCAAATACATTACAAGCAAAGTAAGGATGTACATCATTCACGGTATATCTAGTTACATTCCACCACTGCTTCCTCTTATTGACTTCACTGCTCTAATTAATTTCTATGTATTTGAGTCAAAGGATGTTCAGCCTGTGATTTCTGTGGCAGCTCTGTCATTGTTGTGGGATGTTTCTGGGATGATACTGGCAGCCCTTGTCTTGCTTAGGCCAGGCATCACGGCGAGCTCTGCTTCAGTAAGAATCCTAAGACAGAGTCTTTTATGGTTCTTTACCTGCGGGTACCACAACAGCGAGTGGTTTTCTGTGCCTTGTGACCCTGAAAGGACAGCTGGGAAGAAGGTCAGATGTTACGTGAGATACAGCCGAACGCTTTGACAATTCTGGCAAGCGTACTCTTAACCTATGGTGGAATCTGTGCATCGGTTTTTGCACTCATCGAACGTTCTTTTCTCCTGCCAGTTAGTGAAACTGCTGAACGACCAGGCCTCCGGCTGATACACATCTGCTTACCTTCAGTGCTTCCCATAGAGGTGTGCTGATCTGCAACTTCTGAGGCATGGGATCTGGAGGAAAGATACAGCACAGAATAAATAAAAGGGAGCGGAAAGATAAAAGCCTGAAGCGCAAGACTTCCAGTTTGCTTTTGAAAGCACTTTTAATCGTAGCATTGCTAAAGGAACATGTCTTGCAAATGAGTCATTTAGAAAACTCGACTTTAGTTGGAGGGTCCCTCTAATGATGTTACAGTAAAGCTATACAGTCAGAAATTACTTTAAACTCTTTTTTATTGACTGAATTTCAAGTAATTTTAGGTATTACACCTGCCCCTAGGCCAATTCTTGTGGTTTAAGAACTATGTTCTCCTCCTTTTCAAAACGCCTTTCTTTCCTTTGTTGTGGTATGAAATGCCCACGCAAACAGGAGAAACAGAGTACTGCGTAGGGAAGCCAGCTAGTCGCTGGCTGCCACCGGCCTGCAAAAAGTAGTATGGGCCAAATTCTAGCCTCTTTGAGCTCTAGTAATGTTAAGGGTCTTTTGTGACGAGAGCTGTAAAAACATTCAGGCAGGAGATGGTGAGAGTGTGGGGTTTTTTTTAGTTGGGGTTTGTTTGTTTTTTTTTTGGGGGGGGGGGGGGTTTTGGTTTTTGTTTTGGGTTTTTTTTTTTGTTTATTTGGTTTTGTTGAGTTTTTTGTTTTATTTTGTTTTGCTTTGCTTTTGGTTCGGGTTTGGTTTTTTTTGCTGTACCCCTATAAATAAAACGTAACCAGTAGCATCCTTGTAGTTTTTAGGCAGAAGGAACTTGAAAAAACCGTTAAGCTGTGATTTGGGCAGGCTGGTCCCAAATGTGCAAACCTTCTCTAAGGCAAAGGGGCAGGATCTGTAAGTTTGGCCTCTCAGGACCACACCCGGAATGTGAATTTTCTGGCGTCTGTTACCACCTGTCTCGCTGTGCTGTCATGCATGAGGATGACCTGTGCTCACAGTCCCCGGTCGGCCACAGTTTCTAGAGCATGTCACTTCACACGTGAAGAGTTCTGGCCTTGAGGGGACAGACTCTGCACAATTTGTTTTTCAGACAGCCGCTGCCACCAGCTGAAGTGGAATTAATCATCACTGTGAGAAGGAGTAGAGTCAACTTCTTGTCTTTCCCTTCCCAGATTTATGTACTTCATTGATGCAACCTTCTTGTTTAGCTTATGCTAGCTTCGAGTTCAGTACTGGCTTTAGTTTTCAGACCTGCTGTGGTCTTTCTGCTTAAAATACATAGAAGAGAGGTCATTTGCCCACTGCGCAGCACATTTATGATGTGCAAGTGCATGTTTGTTGTTTTCATATCATAAAATCCACGTGTAAGTAAGATCCTGAGCGTGCACCATTGCTGCTTCTTGAAGTTCTTTATTTAAGTAGCTGATAGCTTTTATCAGAGTGGTGGACTTTTTTTATATCAAGTTACTAGCTGCTATGACCTTATCTGCTTTGCTAAAAGAATTAATAAAACCAGTTTGGCACCAAGTCCTGTGGTCTTTGAAGAGAGAGAACTGGATCCTAAATTTTTCTTTTGCAAAATACTCAACTTGGTAAGGGGGAAGCAGCAATCTAGTAAGAGCAAAGGTAGGAGAAGAGAAGAGATCTGGCTTCCAAATGTGTGTTCCTGTTCTGGAACGTGTTCCCATTTCCAGCTCTGAGTGAACTTTTGTAGCTGCGCTATGAACCCATGAAAACAAAGTTTTACAACGGAAACACTGATACATTCTTAACTGTGCACTGGCACAAGGGCACCGCTTTAATATCTCATTTAAAGGATGGCTAATGATGATTATATAACTAAATAGTCCTCGTTATTGCATCCTTTTCCACCTGTGGGATAGATTTGGCAGTCCATAAAAATGTCAGTGCATCCTCTATAAAGGTAAACACGCCACATGTTAGCAAACTTGTTCCAGCTTATTGATGCCTGGAAATGCCCCTTGTAACATGAATTATGTTCATGCCGGTGATGTCAGTCTCCACAGACCTACCGCTTTTTCTTAAAACACCTTTTTAATGCCAGTAACGGGCAATCCATCCGGCTGTAGGTTATTGCAGGAAGCCGAGGAAGCACGGGCCGTGCCTCTGAAGGTTCGGCAGGTACAAGTACTTCAGCTGTAGTGCTGTGAGCCAGGTTGCTTTCTGCTCTGAGCGATCAATAAATGAGCTGGCATCTCTGATACCCCAAACAGCGAGTCACGCGCACCCTGACTTGGCATGTGGGTGGCAACCACCTGTGTTATAGAGTGAGGGTTTTTTGCGTTAGGCCTGGAGAGACTGTACCTCCCCTCTACCCCCCCACCCCAGAGAGCTCTGTTGTCGCTTGTGTAGGAGACTGAGGAAGTGACGCCGGCCCAGTACAAGCTTTGCCATGGTGCTACTGGGGTCCGGGTTTCATTCGAGCGAGGGGAGAGCACACAGGTGAATAATGACTTGCACATGGGCTGAAGAGGCTGATAAATCCGTAGCCTATCCATTTAACTGCATGTACCTTCCAAGCTACCTTCTGCGTGAATACAAACGACGAGAGGTTCTCCTTGTCGAGTGACTTCCTGCCCAGCTCGTGGCTGCCGCTCCAAAGCTCTACGCTGTAGAAGCCAGCGATACTAACGTTGTAGTGATGTCTTACCTATTGCAGTTCGAAAGAGCTCGGTCATGCAGAGCTTGGTCTTTGATATTCCTCGTCAGGCTGGCAGCAACGTAGGATGATCCCTTGAAGGGGAGCAGAGATTGCCATTAAAATCTGGCCTCGGAGTATCTGGAAGGTAGCGGTGTATTCCTTGCATGTAGCTCCGTTGCATATATTTTTCCTTTGCTTGTTTCCTCTTAAACCTTTTCCTCCTTACGTGCTTTGCTGCTGAGAAGCCTTCTGCGCTTCCTATTTTGTCCTAAAGAGCAAAGCTGAGTTAGCAGAACTCACTTCATGTAAGAAAGAACTAAAAGACTTAGCTCGAGTAGCGGTGCTCAGATAGAAATCTGCTCTCAGAGTTGGGAAGTGTATCAAGTGAGCCCGGGAAGTTACTGCTGGTCAAATAACACCAAGTTGCCACTGAATCGTATTGTATGCTGCTGCAAATGAGTGCGAGGTTTACTAAGTAGAGGTGTGCAGAGATAGCAGAAAGAATCTCACTGGGCAGTAGGGTGGTAGACCCGACTGTGAGTTTGCTGCCGCAGCTGCCTGCAGTGCAGGGACACCCAAGGTTCATAAAGTCTTCCTGTTGCTGCTGTATCCTAAGAGCTAGCCCAGGCAGATGGGGACCTTCTGTCCAGCATCCCTCTGAAGGGTCATATGTCAGCATCGGATCCTTGTCTACGTCCGCAACAGACCGTTTCGTGTCGGGGCAGCTGGCGCAAAGAAAGCGCTGCAAAGCTGCTGTTTTCATCGTTATTGTTTGATACTGAAAACATAAGAAAAAAAAGCTGTTGTGATGCTGTAACCTTCCAGGGATAGGTTTCTGGGCCTGTGTTTTACTTTCTTTCACCTGCAAAGCTGACTTTATCCTTCTAGACCAATAGAGGGCTTTGTCACAAGGGGATCTTGTTGCCTTTGAGACCTTAAAGGTCCTGTCGTAGAAGGCAGACTGGCAGAGGCCTTAGCTGGACTTGGTCGGTCTGCCTCTTTCCACTGGCTGATGAGCCATTGTTGATGGACTTCACCCGGCAGTTTGGCCCCCCTCCTCCCCTCCATTTAACATGGAGTTGTGGATGGCAGCATCCTAGAAATAGCATTTACTGAACGTTGACAAGGTATTAGAATTGAAGCCCTACTTAGATTTGTCTTGCATTTTTGTTTGGGGTTCTTTGGGATTAGCGAGGGGGGAAATAGTTCGAACAAACTGTTTCTACGAGAGGCATTGTTGGCATAAGTCATTGTAAAGACTAAAGCCTCAGCTCACGTCGGTCAGTAAAACTTCCCTGGTGTCAGTAGAGCAAGCTGGATGAGGCTTATGGAAAGCTTCCTGCACCACAATAAAATTTGGTTAGATGCTACTCGATACTTCCTGACATTGGTGAAAAGTTTACAAAGTATGCTCCTGACCTTGGCTAATAGTTTAAACTACATTATTGTGGGGACAGATTTTCAGCAGTTTCAGTCCTCTGGATTTAAAGATGAAGTTTCATTTAAGTGAAGTGATATTTTCCCGAGGAAAAGGTGCATTTGTAGATGTTTTAAAGCTGAATTTTCCTTGATGTGTCTGTCATTTTTAAGGATAATGACTAGCCCGGGGAACGCTTATTTCAGTGCATTGCTCCCATTGGAGAGTCGGGTTTTGCTGTCACGCAATGGTTGTATTTGATGCAGCGTTCCTAAGTTGTGACAGAAACCCCGGTCACGCAGCTGGGTGTTTCTGAGCCGGAGGCCAGCAAATCCGTAGACATCTGTGCTGGCCACTAGTAACCGGTTTCAAGGTGATTTTGACCAAATGATCTGAAAACCCTTCAGAGTTGTTTGAGCTCAGAGGTCATTCAGTGAGAAAATAGCACCACCTACTGCAAGGACTTAGTCTTGAGCGTAAAGTTAAATGCTAAGAGTGGCTTCTCGAGTTTTGCTTTTAATCAAAACTATATATTCCTTCTGTGTCTGTTTCACGCCATCTAGGGTTTCTTTATAAACAAAAGCAGCTTGGTTTGTGTTCCACTATAGTATGCGAATTTAGAACAGGCAGTATTTGGTAAGTGGAATTCTTATTAAAAATTAAAATCAAAACTTGTCCTTCGACATACAGCAGTGATTCAAATAGTAACTTCTTTAACAGGCGCTCATGAGACGTCATAAATTCTGGTTCCTGAGACCGATGTACTTAGTGCTCTGCCAAATTACATATTAACCTTATTATATTACAAACCAAGCAGAGGTCAGGTCCTCACGTGTGCTTAGTACAAATGTAATACACAGCCGGTTTTGGCTTGAGAGATTAAAAGTAGGATCGAATTCAAAGATAATCTAGTTTCCCAGTTCCCCCGGCATAAGTAATCGCTAGAAATTGGATGGGTTTGGTACGTTAGTTTTCACCTATTGGGAATTTACCTATGTGGTCCGCCATCAGGTCGGGCTGAGTGTGTAAACAAGGGTGTCTTCCATAAACGATTTGGCCTTTTTCCCCGCTGTTTCACTGAGAAAAGTGTATGTTTGGGTTTTTTTTCCAATAATTTCATGAAGCAGCGCATGCGATATATTGGGGAGAAGGGTTCTGTCTTTCTAGTGAGACCGGTTCTTGCTTTTTAAATGTATCGATTAGAATGTTGATAAGCAAAAAAAATGTTTAGAAGAAGAGACCGCTTAGATTGTTGGTGCAGGAATGGGGAGGCAGAGGGATATATACAGTCTTTTGTTGCACTTACCTGAATGGCGTTAGGAATTGGGATATCGCGGGCTGGAAGCACAGAATGTCACCCCGAACATAAAGCTGTCAAAATCTTTGAAAGATCAGTACCGGAAATGATGTTTTCGCTTGCTTGGGCAGTGAAGACACTACAGTGTTTTTTGAGGGTGAAAGCGAGGAGGCTGTTCTTCCCTGGTCCGTGGGCATCTCAGTGCTTGTCATTGGTTGGAATAAAAATAAAATCACATTTTAAAAAAAGAGCAAAACTCTTGTCAAATTCTGTAAACTATAACTTCTCCTTAGCCTCCAGAGAGGGTTTTGACATGCCATGATGCCAAAGAAGCATTTAACTCTTGTGTTCCCTTGTTTTCCTAATGCGTTGGGTTGTTTCCAGCCCTCTGGGGGGCTGCAGACCGTACCTTTGCTTTACTATATGTGACTTTTTCCATACAGCCTGGTTTTATAGCTCTCAATAGCACCTTAATATTTGGATCTCTGTTTCTCTCGTTCTGAAGGACAGATGTAACTGCGGTCCAAGCTGGAAATTTTAAAACAAAAATTAAATCTTACCCCTCAGCCTTTCTGTTGCACCCTACAGGGGATTAAAGTAGTCGGCCATCTGTTACCACAGATCAGCCTGTGTTAAGAGTGCGCCTTTGGGTTTGTGCGAGTTACCTGCGGTTAGGTTGTCTTCTCTAATTTCACAGCTGCGGAAACCCCACTGAGCCCTGCATCCCTCCTTATCGGTACGGTAACATACCGACCGTGAGGAAGGGCCGTCCCTGGCTTGTTTCTCTCTGCACAGAGGGTGCGTTTTGCTGCCGCCACTCCCACCCCACCCCCCAAAAAAACCCAGCACGCTTTGGGTTGGCTTTCTTTTGTTTATTGGGGTTGCTCTAGTACTGTCCACCTACCTTCAGCTATACTACTACATACTTTCTAACTCCAGCTGGCATGAAAATTGATTAAATGTCCTAGGTGGAATGACTAAATTTACCCAGTGTAATTGAAGCAGTCCTGGGTTTGATTATTCTAGAGGGAAACTTCAGTTATGATTAGTGACTGACTTAGCCAAAAGGCTGTCAGACCCGCATACGTGTCTTCAGCTCATTATAAATGGTGAATCATCTCTTCCTCCAGAGCTGGCATCCAAGCCTTAAAAATGATTAACTGGTGATTCTGTCCTGGTGTTTCTTCTCCCTACATCTTTAGAGGTGAGCCGCATTCCTACCATGTGTGCAAGGCTGTTGTCAGTGACTTTGTATTTGCTTCAGTGCCCAACTCTAACCTTGCCGTTGTGAAGGGCTCAGGGCCGTGAAGACCCAGCTGCGCATGCAGAGGCCACAGACTGCTTGAGGGGCCGATAAACTGGTCTTACTGTAATGGAGAAATGATTATTACCGAGAGGAAACATGCTCTGTGATGCAGGATGTCAGTTTGTCTTTTTGTTTAGTTTTTGAAATACGTAGTCCTTTCTGCGTTTGCTTACCTGGTTTGCATCCTGATGTACGTAGGCAGCTGCACCAAATGTTACGCAGTTTTGGGTCCCTCTTTAACAGTCTCTTTGGAATCTGTAGAAGCTGAGAGTAAATGCCACCCAGGCTCCAAAGTCCCTGTCACGTAGGTAAGGCCTGGATCCCAGCGGAGCAGAGTGGAAGGTTTAAAGGAACCAGCTAGGCTTTTTTTGCATTGAATGGCTTGGCAGTCAGAGCTTGAGTGACTTACCTGGCAATACATCTGAAAGCCTGTGGCAACACTGAGAATCACGCCCCATTTGAATCCAGGCTTTTCTTCTTCCTCACTGCCACGTTCAGCCTCTACTAGTAAGGAAGCAAATCCTTTTTTTCCAAATGAGGCTCAACAGGATAATGGAAGTTCAAAGGCAATCTGGTGCCTAGTGAAGCCAGCGGGAGTTTTTCTCCAGCTTCAGCTAGGTCTGGGCTAAGGCCTGGTTCGGTGCCGTCGATGACCCGTTGATGTTCTAATTGTCTTGAACAAAGCAAGACAATTCTTCAGTCAGGACAGGGCAGCCATAGTCACCTAAGTTCATTTTGGGAGGGAGGGAGTTGGAAATGTTACAGAAAGAGGAAGACAAAGGAGCAAAACCTTACTACTGTATCGCTCAGATTTCTGGGTGATAGCTAAAGTCTTTAATGCATCTGCTATCAAGCTGTGTTCCTGTGACCTAGTTTGTTTCCTGAAGTCAGAGGAGCGGTAGGAAATGTGCGAGTATTTCTGGATGGAGATCGGTATTACAAGGAAACCGGGTTGAAAGTGTGTGATTTACAGCCACCGGTTTACCAACTCGGTTATTTGTCTGAATAGTGGCCTAAGGCTGTTCCCGCAGCACGGCGTGAAAATTTCCCGTGAACTTAGTGGATGACCTAGAAAGCAATGCACTTGGTCCTTTCTCATAACATTTTGAAATGCCCGTATTCTTACCTAAGTATTTCTTCTTCTAGGGAGCCCTGAAAGCCAGGAGATGTATGTTTTCAATTTGACTTCACTCACTGAGTCTGAAAACGTCCTGTCAGCTTCGGTGTACTATTTTATTGGTGATCTGCTGCATGCTAAGCGGAACTGTTCCCAATCCAGAGGCTGTTCTCGTCACGGGCACAGGAAACCTGAAGTTCAGATACATCTTTCGGTTTGGACCTTTCCTTCTGTTGGGAACCAGACTCGGAGCCTGGGAAATTTCCTAATAAATGTCTCGACTGCTTACCAGGATGTCCTGTCCTGGCAGTGGAAGGATATCACTGAGCTCCTGCACGAAGCAAAACAAAACAATGAACTCCTTATCAGCGTCAAAATGGATCTGACCAGCCATCACCCCTGGCAAAGGGCACCTTCTCGCTATGAACCCTACATTCTGATTTATGCCAATGATTCTGCTATTTCAGAGCCTGAGAGCGTTGTCTCTAGTTTGCAAGGGCGCCGTCACCCTCTGGCAAGGGTCTTTCCCGGGCCAGAAAACCACGTGAGGGGCAGCCTCGGGAAGCGGCGGCGAAAACGCTCCGCAAACGTCCTGTTGCCATTGCAGAATAACGAGCTTCCGGGAGCTGAGTACCAGTACAATGAGGATGAGAGATGGGAAGACGGAAAACCCTACAAAACCTTCCAGCCACAGTTAGCAGAGAGGGCAAAGAGTAAGAAAAAGCAGAGGAAGAATCATCACCAGAAGAGCCAGACTCTCCAGTTCGATGAGCAAACGCTGAAGAAGGCGAGGAGGAAGCAGTGGAATGAGCCAAGGTACTGCGCCCGGCGCTATCTCAAGGTGGATTTTGCAGACATTGGCTGGAGCGAGTGGATTATTTCCCCCAAGTCCTTCGATGCCTATTACTGCTCAGGGGAATGCCAATTCCCAATTCCAAAGGTATGGTCTTTATTGATTTTTTTTTTTTTTTTTGCACTGTGCGTTACTGTAAATGATGCATTTTCTTTCCTGTGTCGGTAGAAGGCAGCTGGTCACCTGTTAGGTGTTCGGATCTAGTAAATAAGTGATATCTTTGTCTCGTGCTGCGAGTAGTGGATAGAACAGCTAGTAAAAGGACGGGCTTGCAAAGGTAATTAAAAAAATATTACATGGTATTAGTTTTTTGTGCAGAACCCAAATGGCCATAAAACATTTCCTGAGTAGGGCTTATGATGTGCGAACTTGGTATTAACCTGTTTAATAAACATAATGCAAGTCAGCGTAGCACGCTTTAGCAAAAACATGTGCCTCGTGAGACACGAGTGTCACAATGACGGAGAGACTCTGTGGAGCCTTAGGAGCGGTTGGAAGCGCTCTAAGTGTGAGCAAAAGACTCAAATGAATCGCTTCTATGACAGACCAAGCGGTGCCAAAAGCAATGGATCCTGGCCTACTGACTTTTGAAATATGCTCTGGTTTTCATGAGATTGTTGCATGTGAGTAGCAAGAAAGGGTGATGGGCTCCTCCTAGCCCTTTGACTTAGGTGGATGAACTCAGCTTCTTAAAATCAAATGCCCAATGTCATAGTTAGCAGCATGGACCCCCCACAGTCTACCGAAACCCGAAAGTAGGATGCGGTATTTGAGGCCGGCCTAAAACGAGGGGTACGTGCAAACAGCGACTACAGGAAGTGTCAGTAAAGGGGAGACTTTTGGTCTCGCTGTAACCTCACGTTCAAGAGTCTTTATTCCTGCCACAGTGAAGCCTTAGCAGTTAGTTCCGAAATTTGTGCGGCATTTCAGTGGCTTAAGGACCTAAGGGAGTCACCCTCTGAAAATGACAGGCGGAGAAATTTACCAAAGGGGATGGAAGCCAGAGAAAGCAAGCTGAGGCAGGCAGGAGCGTCTCTTTGAAAGAGGAGATGACTGACTTGACGATATTTCCGACTGCAATGCTGTGCTTTCAGGTTTCGGATCAAAAGAAAAAATGAGAGGGAACAGGAAGAGATAGTCGTTACCTTTGAATACATCGCATTGGGCCTTTTACTGTATTGTTGGTGGGAACCGTGCTCTGTCAAATCGGTAACTCAGCATGCACATTAGAAATTTTAAAAGCACCGGACCTGGACTTCATCCAGTCAAACTTTAAAGGCGCATGAAAATGCCCGCTGTATCCCTCTGCTCAAGACTGGGTTAGCGTTCCCAGTTGCAGCTTTAGTTTTAAAAACCTCATGCCAGCCATAAAAGAGCATTGCTCTGATTTTTGTTTAGGAGAAAACGGTATGCGACACTTAAACCTGAATTCTTAAGGTACTCCAACTCAAAGGAATAAAAAAAAAAAGCGTCTCCAGCTCAGCTGATCCCGGCCCCTAAAATATTCTTCGCTTAAAATGAGATGCCTGCTATGGGCTACCATCGGTATTACGGAAGAAACAAAGCAAAGAGTTAAGCACACATCGGACAATCGGCGATTCTTCTGGAGGATGATTTCAGTCAAGTTTCTCTCTATTTCTGACGATCGGGGGAAAAAAATAATAAGGTATAGCAGCTTCTTAGAAAGGCTTGAAGGTGTCTCGTCCTTAGTCCAAAAGTGTTTAGGTTCCCGTTTCTTAAGGTTATCGGGTCAGGCTCTTCCGGCTCTCAAAGGAATAAATGATAGTTGAGAGTGCTGATGAACTCCCACGATCTAGCACTTGCTAGAGAATAACCATTTCAACCCAGTCATGAGAAATATTTTTTTTTATGTTTCTCAGACATGCAAAATAGGTTTCTACCTTCTGAGGCAGAAAAGCTCTCTTTTAATAGTCAATACATAGCATGTATTTCTGGGTTAGCCGATACCTGATGCAGAGAGACTGGGAAGAACCTCCCTTTGCCTCTAGAACTAGAGTCTGGATCTCAGATTGCTCAATAATGTGCACGCTCAAGAGCAAGCAAGGCTTTCTCAAAAACAATTTTGGATGTAGTGGTTTTAGAAGCCTTTGCTGTTGGTCTCTCCTTGCTCCCACTGAAATCGAATCCTGCCCAGAGCTGATGGGAAATAACCGATTTAAGACGGAAACTAAGTCTCTCTTTAAGAGTCGAGGTGAGACCGTGAGAACACAGATTCTCCAGCAGCAGAAAGAGTAATGTATCTTCATGGAGATGAAGAAACTCTCAGAAACTTATAGTAGTGTAAAGATAAAGGAGCACTCTAATAAAAAGGTTCCTATTCCTTACACAGAGCCTTTGTTAGCACCCGCAACCGGAAAAATCCCTGACGTGCTCCGCAACCGGAAAAATCCCTGACGTGCTCCACAACCTCAGGGCTTAATTCCCAGAGTAACTCCAAATATCTGGAAAGAAACACAGTAAGCCATACAAATGCTCCTGCAAGTAAAAAGTCCCGAGATAAGTTTAGTGCCAGTGGTTCTGAAACGGCAAAATGGAGTTTTAATTGAAGTTTAAACTTACGTTTGACACTTTGAGGCACGAGAGAGAGGTACGAATGGTGCACGCAGCTGAAGGGTAGTTAACAGGCATTGCTTGGGTGAAAGAGGAGTTCCAGCTTTGTCTGTTAGTTGTCCGTCTTTGGGTAGCTCCCCTGAAGTATTTACACTGCGCATCGGAAGATTTTCTAACGTACAGAGCCAAATTTTTTTCTTCCACATTCGGGTTCTGCTTTCTTGCAGATAGTAGCGTCGGTCTCTGAGATGTTGTAGTTTAGCTCCATCTTCTCAAATAAGTATACTGGCAGTATCGGCTACTATTTTCATGGTAACTAAGTCTAGCGCTCCCAAAGGGTGTTCTTCCTCCTCCTCTTCGCCCCTCTGCTTTGCCTGGGATAGGCACGTACATGCAATCGGAACTGGTCCCTGCCCTGGAAAAAGCTCAGAGCAGAAAAAAGGTGAGAAATAAACACGAGAGTTGGGTAGGCAAATAAAGCGCAGAGTTTAAATGACTTTGCCGACACGAAGCAGAAGGTCTGATTGCCGTGAACTAAGCATGTGGCGCAAGCCTAAGCAGGACACCGGTTTTCTTTTACAAATTACTACTAAAAGGCTTAATCCGGCCCTTCTGTGTGAAACTCTCTGGACTCAGTCTGGTGAAGAATTCTAGCAGTAGAACATTGTAGTTATTTAGGCACTGTGAAGCTGAATATTTGCTGCTACGTACTGCGGGGGAGAGCTAGTTCATTAAGAGAGCGGGTTACTGAATTCCATTATGAGTCTGGTTCCCTGAAAGCAGTTGGTAGATTTCTGTCCATTTTGAAATTCAAATTGTTCCTTTTGCGTGCTTTTTTCAATCGCAAAACCCAAAATGATCTTGTTTTCCGAAGAGAACGAAAAGCTAAATTATATAAAAAGGTGAAGCGAGCGTCTTCTAGAGCCATGTGTTATTCGTGAGCCGTGCATTATATCTGGTGCTACTACTAAGAATGTTTGCAAAATGATACAGTAACCTTCAGGCAATAACAAACTAATCTGTGCCTGTGGGTATATAATGTTCCCATGCTGAGGGTGAGCTCCTTAAGTTGACAACCTGTTGGGTAATTAAGAACAGATGTGCCTTTTCCTCCACACCCCACCCCCCAGCCACTCTCCACCTCCAAATTTTCTGGCCTTACCCTTTCCCTGATTTCAATTATCTGGTTTGACTGCTGTCAAACCCACAAGTGCTGGGCTTGCGTCATGCTGCAGAGCATACAGGCCAGGCAGACCCTGTCCTAGGTCAGGAATGAAAGCTCGTCACTGACATCGTTTGCCCTGCTCATAATACACCCCTAATGAAATTCAACAGGGCAGCAAGTCTCCCAAGGACACGTGCGGTTTAGCAGGTGCAGCCTGAGCCACAGCTGGACTCATTCGCAGGTTTGGCAGTTTGGAGTCCGCTCCGCATTTTTTTTCTTCCCACTGCCCCTCTCGGCCTCCCCTTCTTCTCCCCTCCTAAAAGAAAATCTCTGCCTGCTTTTCATGACCGTGTGCTGGCCAGAGTGTAGGCGGCCCACAGGCAATAATGGCCTAACTCACCCCCCTCGTGCGGGGCATTATGCCAGTTCAGAAATCTGAGGGGGATTTTGGTTTTCTGAGAAGCACACGCCTTCGGGTTTTACTCCCGTCACGGTTAAATTCCCACTGGCAGAAGCAGAGTTATACCAAAGCTGGTTATCCTCAAGAGTGCACCTTAAGGGCCAGGGGCAGCGCGTTCGAGACAGACTTCAAGTCGGTACAGAGCATGTTCTGTATTGTACAACACCCGTGCCAAATAGAGATACTTCTTTTATCATACAATGACAGACTGTATCCGGGCTGTTCCCTCTGATAGCCGAAGCAATACCTGAAATCGGTTCTGTACAATTTAGCGGTACGGATTCCGTATCTGAAGGGAAGGGTTTCCGGTGAGACCTTAACACGGCATATTCGGAGACCTGTTTTTAATTCCAGGGTCTCAGTTGATGTTTTACCTTTTGATGTCTGATCCGCAGGCTTAGGAGATCTCTTTGGCTCTCAGTTATTTTTGTGGAGAATGCCGCACTGCGGCCGAGTAAGGAAACAAGCCTGGATGCTGCCGAGGCTTTCGGTTCCTTTTGTGGGCAGAAATGATACAGATATCTGAATTGTATGCTAATCTAAGACGCTTTTGAAATCCCTGTCAACTACTGCTGAGGAGTATAGGTAGTCTTGAATTCAAAACAAACAAAGAGACAAACAAGGAGAAATGTCTTTCTTGAGATCAGCTGCGTAGATGGAGAGGAATGTCTTTGTAACCGTGCTGGGAAAGCTGCAGCGGATGGTGCAGCGAGCTTTGCGTTTGTATTTTAATCAGAATATCACCGCTCCCCTGCATCTCATTCATCTGATAAGCTGTGATAGTGAACTTCAACAGCGACAGGGGAAAAAAGATCGGGCTCTGTAGGATGTCTGTCTTTAAAAGGGACTTGGATCCTAGGTATACTTGAGAAAATTCTGAGTCTCTCGGAGGATAAACAGAAGCGAGGAATGTGCAAGATTGGCACCGTTTGCTGCTCAGCCTTCCTGCAGGTGAAATAGGTTCCTCGTGAGCAGAAGAAAACATTCCCATTATGTCTGACACGTGCATAAAGAATAGCTGAATGCTCCCCAGGGAATCCTTTTCAGTTCTGTGTCAAATGGTTCCAGTTCTCTCTTGAAACTGGTTTCAACAACACGATGTGGAAAAAGTCCGTTCTGATCCATTTCTATTGGAATTCAAGGAATAGCTGTCTCCATGAGAAAGAAGGAAAATACAGCTGGCATTAGTCGTGAGCTATGTTGCTGTAAGTAGGGGCGCGTTAGACGTCCGTGTGTGTTGCCAGCAGGATTGGAAGCGGTCGCTCCTAAGTGTGCTAACGTGCTACGCAAACTATGGAATGATCCAGAATCTCAGAGTTATTCCCGTGCTTTTTTGCATGCAAGGTCACTAAGACCTGCGCCTCAGGTAGGTAGATATCTAACCCTTAAGACTGATTTTTCCAAAAGCAAATCATCTCTCATCGCAGCAAAACTGCCAATTGCACGTTTGGCCCCAATGATTTTGTTCCGTGTATTTCTCAGTGGCACCTGACTGAGCATATTGAACTGTGTGATTCGCAGGTTCTACGTGTGAGAAGGGGCTCTGTGTTAAAGTTTCGCTGTTACAAAACCTAAAGTCTTTGGCTAAAAACTGCATCTTGTGCATTTTTCATACTCACCTATGTTTCGTACAGGTACTTGGACTTGGAAGGGTTTGGGGGTTCAGAGGGAAAACTTAGTATTTTTCATTTCTGTGAATATGTTCATTTTTATTTTTATGAGCGTATTAATGTTTTCTGGTTTTGTGAACAAATAACAGTTATCTCAGTGGTCAGATTCACTTTTTTTTCATACCGAACTAAAGTGTGTTCCCATTTACATGAGTATAAATCCAGGAAACTTTGTCCTTCAGAGAAAAATGTCACCTTAACGTGAGGTACAACTGACGTGGGATTTGGGGGCTTGGTTACTCAGCGATGTCACTGATGATGTACACTACAGATGAGAAGTGATTTGGCATGGAAGAATGAGCAAAACAACCTAACGTTGCACGAGAGCAAACTGGAAGAATTAGCGTTGTGGCATAAATTCCATTCTCTCATCTCTACACGTTTTATCCGCTTTTGTTTTTCCCGATGCGCCCACGTTCCACTGGTCAAACTTCCCAGCCTGCACATTACGTTTCTTTTGCTCCCCTAATGACTCAGCCTGCTAGCGCGTTGACTGCCTCCCTCTCAGTCGAACAAGTTTTATGACTAAATTGCAGACCACGTGTAACTTAATTCGCTCAGAAGAGACTACCTTGACCTGCGGGTACACCTTGCTGCAAGGTCTGCTGCCTGGGCGTTTTGCTGGGAAGGCACGCCCTGCAGAGAGCCTGAGGCCCTGTCCCCAGCAGGATGCTGGAGCTGAAAGGGGTGGAGCGACATGCACGTCCAGTGGCCGAAAGAACCAGACCAGATTCGCGTTCCCTGCTGCTGGCTCCGGGCAGCTACGGTGGCAGCTGGGAACGGTCGAGTAGAAGACAGATTTTACAGCAGTCGGCTGTAGGTTCTCCGCAGGGCCCTTCTTCAAAAAACCAGTTTTTTTCTAGAGTATGTGGGTCCGCTCTAACACGGACGCAGTTACATTTTCTGCTGTGTCTTTCTCTTGCAGGCCTTGAAGCCATCCAACCATGCCACCATCCAGAGCATAGTGAGAGCCGTCGGGGTCGTCCCAGGCATTCCTGAGCCTTGCTGTGTTCCTGACAAAATGTCTTCTCTTAGCATCTTATTCTTCGATGAAAATAAAAACGTGGTTCTTAAGGTGTACCCCAACATGACAGTGGAATCCTGTGCGTGCAGATAACATTTCGGGAGACCCTTTTGAAATGCTGAGGTGATCACTTGATATTTGGGGTGGGCGGGGGAGGGGGGGATGGTTCATGATATCTACTTTTTGTTTGCACTGCCAATGCATTTCCTTATTTCCTTTGGACAAAAAAAGAAAAAATGTAAATACGTCCGAACAAAGAGGATGGAAATGGAATGGATTCCGAATAGCAATGCCAAGGAAAGAGAATACAAACTTTGTTCGTCTCTGAATTTGACACGAGCCTTGGCAACGGGGACTGACTGTTTCTGTTGAAATCGAGCGATGAAAGAGGAATTTGCAGAAGACTCTTCAAGATTTTTGAGACTGCCAGAAGGACATACTGATCTATTTTTGTACAAGATTTTGGAAGCGGCAGTAGCTGTTAATTTTTGTCTCCGTTCTTATGGTGACTAATGGGGAGGGAGATTAGAAACATGCTATTCTTCATTTTAAAGCTAAGCTTTCTGCCTTAGGCTATTGAGTAGTGCAGCAAGGAAGAAAAAAAAAATCCGACATCCTAAGAGCCTTAGATAGTCCGACTTGGACGTATATCTCCTTGGTATGACATGTCACCGACTGCATGTGTGTATTCATTTTCATTGACATATTCTTTGTCATTCAGCTTACTAGATGTCAGCGCCCTCAGTCAGAAGAACACAAAACACATTACTGCTGCGTGCATAATTGCGGTATCTCAAAAGCGAAGACTTTTCTTTTATGCCATTCTGGAAACTCAGCAGGCCAAGGGTATGTAAGTATCACACTTGGTGAAGCGGCTGAGTGACTTGTTCACAACACCTGTTCTAGAACACGGTTGCAAATAATGTATGGGTACATCGTGGTAGTTGATTCCTGACGTGAAATTATTTGGTGCATAATTCTTATGTGTAGGCCTTCGCTACGATTATTTGATCAAAACTGCCTCTGGTGAGTTTTTATTGTTACGTGAATCGGACGGTAGGGGTGTTTTTCCCTATCTCCGTTTACTTCCACTCTGAAAATGAAATTTGTTGCACCTGTGCTGTTCATTTAAGATTTCTTACTAGCAGGTTTTGCACAATAAAAGCACAAAACAGTCTTGCAATGACTTTATCCACCAGAAAATTCAGTTGAGAAAGCTACAAGCGGGAAAGAAAACATCTAATGAATCTCAGGCACGGCTGCAAAAAGTTTGTTCTGTTACAGAGTAAATGTTCGCAGACTTAAAAACAGGAGGAAAAAAATCCATGCTTTTCTCCTGGCTGAAAAGACAGACAGTTGCAGACAACCAAGAGTTTTTCACGGCTGTGTCTCAGTAATGAAGAAGAGCCTGTCTCTCTGGTGCGGAGCTATGTGGGCTGCCGTCTTGAGTTTAAGGTCGGGCAGAAGCTGTGATGTTCTCAGGCTGCCCGTACTGTAGGGCTCACCATTTAATCCACTGACCTGCTCCTGGGCCCGGTGTCATTAGGATGCATGGGGGATGCCACTGGCTAAGCCGAAAGCAGGCTCAGATTTTCAGTAGCTGTCAGGCCTTGCAAGCAAAACCAGATGCAGCGGTTTCCGATAGTCGGCTTTTGTAAGAGCCGCACAGGTACGTCCATCGTTTATACGGTTCAGCGTGACAAAGGCTGCTGTTAAAAAACCATGCAAGCTCGAACAATAAGCCTAACTAAATCTAATCTTCAATTTGCAGAGAGCTTGTGGTAAAATAGATTACATGCAGCTTGAAAAGGCCGCCTCAGCTTTGTGCCGATATGTCCCATTTCTTTGTTCGAGGTGAGCTGGCTGGTGATGAGGAACGCTCTTATTGCCAAAATCATTTCCATCACGGTGTTTTTGAGGCTCTCGAGACGCACGTGTCTTGTCCCGAGTAGACAGGTGCCAGCTTCTCCGTAGCCCTCTAGGGCTGGATATCTCCCCATGTCGCCACGTGCTAGGGCCACGTGCCTTTCTTAAAATGGCGCTGGATTACACCGTCCCAAACACAGCGCAGAGGAGAAAGTACCTCGCAGCTTTCTGACTCCCCACGGGAGGGGTCACCCTGCTGCAAATGAGGCTGCTGCACCAGAGAAGGGCAGTCAGTCCCCCAGGGAAACGCTGGGGGAGCGGGGTCACCCCGCAAGGTGAGGAGTTGCTGAGCCCCAGCTTCCTGCTTGCTGGGGAGCGGCTGGCAGATGATCAGGACTGAGCCGAGCCCAGCTCAGCCTGTGAATGGTGCCTGGCACGAGCAGTGCCAGCACAGGGCTCCTCAGAGGATAAGACAGAGGTCGGACGCACCCTGGCCCACCCCTTGGACGGTAGCAGAGTTACCCAGATCAGAATAGGCTGTTGGCAGCCAAGCTTCCCAACTTTGCGCTCCAGAACAGAAGCGCTAACTAAATATAGGTGTTTCCCCAGCACAGCAGTCTGGGGCACCCATGCTCTGAGTCACTCTTTGGGACTGAAGCCCACTTCAAGGCTACGGGCAATGCTTTCCGGTGCTGTGATGAGAAAGCCCGGAAGTGACCTTAAAAGCATCGCTCGAACACAAGCGTGAATTTGTTACACTTGGTTTTCACTGGGATACAGCCAGATTTTGTCATGAACTGTATCGTGTAGAATAGGTACAATCTTCCAAGTAAAATGTGATCTGCCTCTTCCAACTCTACGCTAAGAGTGTTCGCTTCAGTTAGCTGTATAGAAGTGAGACATTTTATGCCCACGACTTGTTTTGCTTTTGTATCTGTAAATGAAACTTTCTATGTAAAATCATGTCTAGCGTCAGTAATGTTTTAATCACGCAGGCAATGATTTCTGTGTACGATTTTGTATTAGTAGGGACCTCAAAATAATTTCCAACTCACATTATTAATTGCCATTTTAATCTCAAATCAGCACGGGAGGGTGGGGGGTGGGTCCCACCTGTCCTGTTCTTTGAAATACTTTTAATCGATAAATGGCTCTGCTTCCCATCCAGTTACGTAGTATCTGATGCCCATGCCTTATTTTTATGGCTGGCTCAAAAGATGGGCAGGAGAATGTCTTGGGGCGTGCAAGCGCTCTCTTCAGCTAGGCTCTCCTGGGAGCAAAGTCCCCCGGGAGGAGCGGGCTGTGAGGAGGCCGCTGCAGAAAGCTCTTGAAAATCCCGCTCTTGGAGGCTGAGTAGGGAGTCTCACAGTAAGTGTGCAAAATACGGGGGGGGCAAAATAAAACTTGTTTGTCCTGCAGTGCGGTACCTTGACCCAGGAGAATTGCCTGCTAGAACCAATGGCGCTGTTCCCCTGAACGGGGTCGGGAGGCAGGTTCTGTTTTTCCCTTTGCCTGGGGGCCCTGAACTTGCAAGGAGCGGAGAGCACCTTTAAGGAGGTGCTGAGCAGCCCTGGGGTTGCAAATCGCTGTGCTCTGCTGCAGGGCTGGCTGAAAAACCGTTGCGTGCTCATCTCTGAGGAGAGGCTCAGCAGTTTGCAGGAGGCTGATGTTTTGTTTAGCGAACTGTTTCTCCTTGTAAAAATGCCCTTTTTAAATTATTCCTGTTGAAAAGTTAATCTTTGTACAGACGATGTCAATTTAAAAAAATTAAAATTATCCCCCAAAAACGAAAAGTTATTTTGTATATGGAAAGAAACTTTTACAGATGCTTTTAATTTATGTTCCTCTTAATGTTTCCTTCTTTATCTCGGTGCTCTTTAAACAACACAATTTTCTCTGTCGCTGCAAAGATGAAATGCTAGGACCGTAGTCAAGTTCACAAGGACAGGTCGCAGCCACACTATGAAGGGCAT
Organism: Sula dactylatra; assembly: GCA_013389905.1. Classification (NCBI taxonomy): domain Eukaryota; kingdom Metazoa; phylum Chordata; class Aves; order Suliformes; family Sulidae; genus Sula; species Sula dactylatra. The sequence continues at coordinate 177,860 of WEKW01005105.1, forward strand.
GTTTCACTACTGATGTATAAGCTTGCCTGATGTGTATTTTTTTCCCCTTCAATAATGGGAAAGTTTCACTAGGAACTCTTGAGAAAATATAAAATAAAATCACATTTTACATGAAAATCCATTTTTTTCTGTGTGGTATTCGGGTCTTTCTAAGAACGTTGAAGTTTTTACTGCCTTCTGCATTCAGCGCTGTAGAAATGAGTCCATCTCGAGTGCTTATTTGCAAAGGTCGTTCAAACAGGGATTGTCTTTATAGAGCAAAGTACGGAGTGGCTAGGGAGCGGGTGCTATGGATTCAGTTAAAGGTTAGCTACTACGACAGTAAGAAGCTACCGAGGTGACTGGACCTGATCCAAGGCCCAAAGGTGTCAGTGGGCAGGTGCTTGCCCTCCAGGTATGGCGTTGCTTGCCACAGCACGAGCGCTCCAGCTTGAATTAATCTCTCACCTCTTGATTAGAAGAGGGTGACAAGAGCGGGGACTCTGACTCCCGAGGGGTTTTTGGATGCTTCCGACTGCTTGATCGTTTCCCACTGGCCCGACCCAGCTATTACCTTTCCATTGGGTCTCAGAGTAACATCTTGCCCTCTCGCCTGGAGACGACCCAGGTTTCCAAGCCATGGGGACATAATGGTTTGAGGAAGGCTGGCACAGCTGTGCACAATTATGGACGTGCAGGCTTGCGACATCGGTCCGAAGGAGCGCCTGTCTCGGGCACGGTAATCCCGCACGTCCTTCCCTGCTTTCTCGACCGCCGAGCTGCACTTGAAGAAAGAGGTGCTCAGGGCCTTGAGGAGCAGTACTTGTGCCTGAGCTTTACACATGCGCTTTCCTCTTCTGCAGCTGGGGGAGCTGCTCCAGCCTTACCTTGTGTTTTGATTGCTGCCTCTTAGAGGGATGTTAATTGGTTGTTAAGCGAGAGAGGCTTACAGCCCCTGGTAAACCCAAACTCCATCACTACACGGAACAACAAGAAAGCACGGTTGCATGAGAGCACCTGAGTAGGGGTTGCTTACTGGTACTCCTTCACGAACCAAACGTTCCATACAAAACCACTAGCTCCCTCCTTTTGAGCAAAGCTCATGATTCCAGATGCTCATTTTCAAGAGGAACAAGCTTTTCCCAGAAAGCTTGAATTTGGATCTTACCTCATGCGAGGCGGTCACACATGCTGTTCAAAGGACGCGGAGCAATAGGACTTTGATGTACGAAGCTTGCACGCGAAATAAAGCCACCCACATTTTTTCTTGCCACGTAGAATTTCCACGAGGCCTTTATGAAAAGATGCTGCCCTCTTTTCAGATTCCTATTTCACTTTGAGGTTTCCTTCCTGCAACACAGACCAGAAAATCCCATTCTCATAAATGAGCCTTTCTAGCGACCCCCAGCTTATCCTGATTTCCTAAGGACTTTGAAATACCATAGAGAGCTGAATGTAATTTAGAATCTTTTTCTTTTTTAAAAAAAGGTTTTCACGCTGTCGAATTTTTGTCATTAATTTCACATCTTCATGTCTGTTCTCTGCACAACCTCCTCCTTGCTCTCCATCCTTGGAGGAATTATCTCGTTTTACTCAGGCTGCCTTCTACCTCTTTAGCACCCCGCCTCTTCTCTCTCCCTAAAACTGCACCACACCCAAAATAGGTTAATCATAATGTGATGCAAATCCATTTTCCTTGGTCTTTCACCTCAACACATCTTAGACGCCTAAGGAGCACCACATCCATAGGAACCATTTATGTGAGCGCAGATGTGCAGCCACTTCAGCGGTGAGTCACAAAACTGGGCAACGGTGTTCGGTAACGGGCAGGTGGAGGTGCGTGCGTCTGTCTATCTCTTGATTTACTCCTGCTTGGTCAGTCCTAGATCAAGAAGTAAAGAAGTCAATCAGAAATGCTCAAACCTGTGCAGGAAGCAAAAAATAACTCTGTGCTATAACGTTCAAGCAGAGGGAACTCGAGAGATACAGAGTGTCAGCTTTGCACTACCTCACAAGAAATGGGAAGGGAGGGTGAATGTAGGGCAGCGTGCTACGCTACAGCAGAGAAGGCTGCCTTTAATTGTCTCTTCTTTCCCACACTTTCTGCGCAATCTTGACGAAGTCAAATTGTCGAACTGTCGGAGGTGTCTAAACCCAAAGCTACACACGGCTCTCCGGATGGCCTTCCAAAATCACCGAGGGGCTTAAATCTCTCGGGAGTTCAGCTCCCACTTTGTCCTATAACGATAAAAATTTTTCTCCCCGCTCCACTGCAAGGTCCTTGGGGGCCACAGCAGGGGAAAGCCGTGCCTGCTCGGAGAGAGGTTGTTGCGTAGCGGGAGGAGAACGGTATCTCGGCTGTTTTTCGATGCAAATGCTTTTCGTTGTCAAATCCTGAGCTACCTCTGGATGTTGTTGGCAGTTTACGGACAGAGAAGTCCATCCGCTTCCTTCCCAGGACAAAGACCTGATCTTAGTCTTGAAAGCCCTCGGAGACTAATCTGGGAATAAGGGAGGCAACGTTTTCTCACGCTACCCCAATATCCCTGTAAAAATCGTGAGTGGAGGTGTACCTGAACCCCAATTCCATTTTGCCCGCTGCAGAGCACAGCTGCCCATCTGCTTGGTGCTGCTTCCCCAGGCAGTCAAGAGTAAGTTGCCAGGACCCCGCTGGCCTCTCCAGCAGGAGAAGTTATTAGCTTGGGGAGAGAGGCAGACCCTGTTGGAGAGAGAAACATGCCATCTGCAGCTGGCTGAATCTGACCTGCCTGCAATCCCAGAGTCTTTGTGTGCTGTTTCCTCTAAATCAATACAAAAAACTTACAGGCTTACACGTGATAACATCCGCACCCCATTTTTTATGTAGGAATTCAAAACTTTGGGGCGCTGAGGTTCCTTCTGCCCCTTTTTATTGGCAGGTGAATCTGATTAACTGGCGATTCAGGCAACTTTGCGCTATGCTGACTGTCGCTAGTTTGCATGCAATTTTTAAAATAAATATTATTAGCATCAACAATTCAGCTATTTTCTTTCTGATTATTCTGCCCTCAGCGAGCCCCGTGGAAGAGAAATTCACTGTGCAAGGGCACCCTTATGTCTTTCACCTATCAAATGCAGTCCAGGTGTTTCCATAGTCAGCAACTCCTAAAGAATGGTAAGCTTCATATCAAACATTTTCCAGCTTCTTTTACCAAAAGTGTTATTAAGAAAGAAGAAATGCAGCGGGGCCCTCCCTAGGAAGAGAAACTTTCTCCTAAGTGATCTCTTCATGTTAGGAGAATAAAAAAAAAAATGGAAATAAGATGCTTCCAGGGGGCCTGTGCTAGGTTACTTGTGTGTCTCTTTCACACATCCTGGAGAAGATATTTAGCTACTGTTGGGTGCTCGCAGGCGGAGACAGGGTGAGCTGGAGTCGGGGTCAGTGCTGGCACTGATGAAGGGATGGCCAACGAGCTGAGAAAAGAGGGCGAGGGCTGAAAAAGGGTCACCAGTGGTGCAGGGAAGGCAGTGGGACGTGACTCAGCGACTGCTCTGATAAATGCAGTCAGGGTCTGTGGCTGGCAGGGAGAGGCAGCAGAAATCCAAAGCTCTTTGCAGGAATACCGGCCAGATCAGGGCAGCATCATGAACAGTAGGACAATTTAGGGGAGCAGACCTGGGTTGCACTGCGCGGCCAACCTTCCTCTTCTCCGTGAGTCCCAAAGGGGCAGCTGCAAGAATGTGGTGAAAATTCATCCCTTGCGCTAAAAACGAGATGTAAGTAGCATCCACCCGTGATTTTTATTTTCTATGTCACTCTGCTGCTCTTGCCCGCTTGTCTCTCTTCAGTGCTCACCTGCATCTCTGCTTGGATGTGGGAGTTGAGAAAAGGCGCTGCCATCTTCCCAGCCTGACTGGACCGCCCCGCAGCTCTGTCCTCTGTCAGGAAGCAGCGTCATCTCTCCTGCGTCCCGAGGCACGTTCTCTAGTGGCAGAAGTATGGGCTTTTCTCTCCACTCACACGGAAAGGCAAGGCAAGGCAAGACACAGTTAGAGCTGGGTTTGTTGGAGAGTAATGGGCGTGGGGGGAAGTCCAGTTAGAACTGGAGAGCTACAAAACAAAAGCAAAGCTGACAGGACACAAAAGTACGACGGTGCAGAGGAATGCTGAGGAGAGAACTCACACAGCACACAAGAAACGAATGTCAGAATCTGTTTTCTGCTGACTGCAAAATTAAAAGCAATAGCACACTTTGCAGCACTAAGCCTAGTCTAATAATCTTAACTGTTTCTTCCCAACCTCCCACCATCTCCAGCACACTGTTCAATCCCCTCAGCCTGAATGCCTTGTTTCCCTTCTTTTTTTTATGACAGTGGTGGTTCTGAGGTGGTGCCTAAAGTACAGCTATCTATTCGAGACAGTTTGGTTTAGTTTGGAGAATATTTAGGCTGGACTGAATCAGCTTCTGCTTCTATTTTTGGAAATCATTGGTCCTGTGCATAAAGCCCCAAAATAAAATTAACCAAAGTACGTGGGGCCTGCAGGAATAGGAAAATATTTGAGAAAAAGTTCAGTGGGGAAATCATCGTTTGTCTGTGGGGCATCCAGTCAAGTGACTCAGCTGCAGGAAAGTGGCTTTGTCCCCAGGATGGCCTCAGTGGTCCCGTTAGAATCGTGGGAACAAGGACAATGCAGGGCAAAGAATCTGGACTGCTGTATGGAAAGTGTACAAAACCCATGTGATGCACTGCAAGTTTATTTGTTTAAACTGTGAGTTGAAGGTGTACGGTTGCTTTGTAAACAACTGACATTCTAAGGGAACACACATCTAATTGCTAGCTGTAGTAAATCTATTGTATTGCTTTTTCTGCATTTTAAAAAAATCCTAGGTAAGTACTTATAACTAAAATGGTAAACCACTATTTAAATCGTGGAGTATGGGTGGTCTTTTTTTTGGGGGAGTGGGTGTATGACAAAAACCTGTGTGAGACACGCACACACACAATGTTTAGTGCTCACCTAAACCCCAAAAAGAAAATCCTCTCTTTAATACTGCAAAATGCTGCACAAGCCTCTGCTTTCACGATCTGCTCCCTCTTCACCTGTGTATGGCTATCATTGGTTTGCACGTGCTTTGCTCGCTGCAAGTTTCCGCAACAGCTTACAAGAAGGCAGGGAAACAGAACCAGCAGAACATGTAGTGTCTTCCTCTATGGGTTCTGTCCAGACTTTGTTAAGATCAGCAGGAAAAAATCTTCTACTGCCTTTGACTGATTGTTACGCAGAGCATCTGAATTGACCTGCAGGCAAAGTGATGCCCCATGCAGCAGTATGTATTTGCATGGACCACAGTTTCACCTGCTTGTTTTACTGTGCCAGTCCTTTCCCATGGCTGATGCAGCAGATGTGACACCCCATACACACAGAAACCTATTTACGAGGGTTTTCTGGCCTCTGCAAGTCAGCTGCTGTACATGTTGCTGATTCAGGCGTGGGCAAAGTCAGCTTCTTCACCGGCCTCGGGCCAGGGCAGCCACGTACTTGAGGGAAACTGAGAATATCTCCGGCAAGGTCTCACCGGGAGGCTGGGACCTCGTCGGTAGGGGAGTAAGCCAAGCAACTGACACTGAAACGGTGCTCTTTGACAGGCTGTAGATCGTAAAGTTAAAAAAAAACAACCTGCCTTTTTAAAAATGCCCTATTCTGAGTCTGCCACATTTGATACAGATTTTTAAAATTGCAGGAAATCTTCTAAAAGCCTTATGCAAAGGAAAGTGAATATTTAGTGCTCTCAAAACAGCTGAGTCCCTCAGGAATCCTGGTGCTCACACCAGCTGGCATCTGGCATAGCACAGGGCAGCAGCTGTGGAAACAGTCTTAATGTGAACTGAAAATAAAAGGCAGCGCTGAATGCTTCTCCTGTGAGCTACCGAGTCTTGTGCACTATACCTTACACAAATAAAGGGCCAGGAAAAAAAAAAATAAAAAAAAAAATCAGTATTGCCGCTAGTTCCAGCCTCATCCGTACCCTTGTTGGTGTAACTGTAAGAAAGTGTCCCACACTGATTAC
>WEKW01005106.1:0-17831 GCA_013389905.1 Sula dactylatra
CATGTTATCCTGAGGAGTCTTCCAGTTCCTAATCTGGGCCCATAGTCTGCCTTTTCTTCTTTCAAAGGTAACCGGTATCTCTGGTCCAAGGTGACAGAGCTGTCTGTAGAAAATGAGCTCTTTCTTTTTAAAGGCATCTTTAATTATAAGATACAGAAGATCCTCCAAATCTGAAAAATACAAAGTTCACACTACTGAATATACAACAACTGATCTGATCATTCTCTTTAAGAGAGTGGAAGACAGAAGCAGGAGGGCAAAACCACAATCCTAACACTTGACAAGGAACAGAAACAAAGAATACATTTAATAGATGTTCTTTGCAGATGAGAAGAGCTCCACCCATAAAAAAATCATGTAAATACAAATAGTTCAGTCTTTACTATTTCCAGTAGCAAGTTTCCTAAAACACTGAAACCATCTATGCCTGCTGACTCAAATATGGCCCAGCATGAATGGAAAAACCTCCCCTAAAAGACTGAGATTTAAAAAAGCTACATAAATATGTCATTTTTTTAGGCTATGTTGTTTTGTTGGGGATTGGGGGTTTTGGGGTTTTTTTGCTTTGTTGTTTTTTTTTTTTGTTTTTTGTTTTTTTTTTTTGAGTGGATATCAATTGAGTCTCAAATCAATGACACATTTAGCACACTCCTTCACTTAATGACTTTTCCCTTGCATTTGCAATTATAAATCTCTGGTGGTATCAGCTGCCAACAATAGTCCTCTGTAACACTATGACAGAAACAACTTGGGAATTGCAAGGAAGCATTCATACTGCCAAGTCCCTTTGCTTACCTTTGCTGAACAAGGACACATTTGGACAATGTGCTAACATCAGCAGTCCAACAATTAAAAGTCTCCACCGTATTGCTAGATTGCTGGAGAAGCCGACAAGGGCTAGGACACCAAGAGATCTACAGGCAATACATGACAAATGTTCCCATTTTAAGGGTAATCCTGTGTGAACATATTCCAATCCTTGCAAACGAGTGTAGTTGCAAATATGACAAACCCTGCTTACCAAAACTAAGTGTGAGAATGCCAGAGTCTGGAGATTGTTACTGCAGCCTGTAGACTTTGACGAAAGTACAGTATTGCTACAACATATTTCCCCTGCTGTATATAAAGTGAGCTCAACTCCTCCATTGCAGTTAAATCCTGAAGAATATCTGTACACCCGTATGAATCCTAACCTTGCTCCCAGAGCATATACAGGGTTTTTTTAACTCTTCAAAGAAAACAAGCTCAACCAAACAAGCATGCAAGTCACAAACAACAGATAAGTGCATGGCACTTTGTTTTACAAAGTGTCTTTGTCCTTATGCACAAGTTCAAAAAAGTTAATTATTTGTTTTGCAATAATGCCCAAGAGACCCATTCTTTAATGTACACATATACAGCCTGCTTCCACAAAGGAAACAGTCCACACAAGAACAGCATGCAGTCATGGCATCCACTTCAGGAACAACAATCTGAAAACACAACAAAAACCATACAACATAAAATAATACAAAACACCTTTAAACTACTCACAGAACAATTATCTCTATTTAAAATGTAGATTTCACCAAGTTCTTTTCAGAAAATAATTTTCAGGATTTACTGACAGTAATTGGAAACAGACAATGTGCTGACAAAACAGTTCATTTTGAAAACATTACTCCATATTCTCAAATCAATCCTACATATGATCTGACAAATATACTTAGAAAATTACTACTATCATAGCCTCTCTCTCAAACACCATTTTCTCTAGAATCAAGCCACCTCCTTCAATAATTTATATCACAACAAGAATTAAAATACATTCTCCTAGTCTGTAAATATGTCAGGAGTGTATCTGACAAATTTGAGTCATGCTTCCCTACTTGGAGCAATGTAACACTTAACATTTAGTTATTGGACTACAATAAGAAGAGGCACTCTTTTTTTGAGGAGACAGAAGTGACTTTTAGCAGGAATTTTTTTCTAAATCATTAAAATAATCTTTGATTTTCATACTAACTGTTAAAAATTTTGCTTACCAACTACTAAATGCATTAGTCTTCTTTTGCTGTATTCTATATAGAATTACCAGGATCATCTAGAAAAAAGTATCATTGCATTCACAGAAGGTTCCTGACAAGCACAAACACCACCATACTTGCATCTGACAAAGTCAAAGGAGGAGGTACAAGGTACCACCAACTTCTGGAAGGCACATAGAACACATCCACTTGGAATTAATTCTTAAAGGATGTGAAAAAAAGATAATCATGAACAGTTAAAGATTTCTCAAAGGCAGACTGTACCCAGCCAAGCTCACATGAAGAGCTGGGTGGCTACTTTGATGAAAGTTGTACAGCACATGTAACATACTTTGACTTTAGGATGGCTTTCAAGACAATCTCCCACCACAGTCTCACCTCGGAGTGGAGGAAGCCCAAGCTCAACAAACAGAAGGGAAGATGAGCTGGAAAACCAGCTGGATCTCTGGCTCACGCGGCAGCAACCGATGGCTGAACGTCCAGCTGCAAGCTGGCAAGGGAGGACCCCAAGGGCCAACACAGGGCTCCAAGGACACTCATCAGCAACCAGGAAGATGACACACGCTGCACCCTCAGCAAACTAGCCGGTGATGGTAAAGTGGAGGCAGGCAGAGAAGAGGGGGCTGACACAGAGATTGGCAGTGCTTCTACCAACAGAGACAAACCGTGATAAAGCTGAGGACGGGGCCAAAAGAAACCTCATCAGGTTCAAGAAGGAAAAGTGCAAAGCCCTGCACCCAGGGTAGAAGAACCCCACGTATCCGCACAGGCTGGGGAGAGCTGGCCGAGTAACAGCCCTCCCAGAAAGGGCCCAGCGGCTGGGGCAGAAGGCAGCTGAAACAGGAGCCAACGTCTCACTGCAGAGAAGGCAAACGGCAGAGAGGACTGCGGGTAAGGGATGTTGTCCCTTCTCTGCCGGCCACTGGCAAGGCCACTCTGCAGACACCGAGTGCTCAGGTGAGGGCCCCCACTTCAACGGGATGCTGAGGAGCCAAGGAGGGTCCAGCCCTGGGCTACCAAGGTGGCCAAAGGCCTCAAGGGCATCACCCACAGGGAGAGGTTGATGGAGATGGGCCTGTTTTCTCTGGCAAGGAGAAGGCTAGGGACCATCTAAGAGCTGCCCACAGCTACCAAGATGGAAACTACAAAGACAGTCAACCCAAATGCTTTCTCAGCACTGGCAGACAGTGTAAGAGCAAGCCATGGCCACAAAAGGCAGCAAAGAAAATTCAGGCTGGACATGATGACAAACTTTCACCAGGAGGGTGGTGAGGCCCAGGAACAGGGCTCCCAGACAGGCTGTGGATTCTCTGTCCTAGGGGGTTTTCATTCCTTTGTAGGACAAAGACACCAAGACCCCACCCAGTGCTAGTTAGAGCTCTGCTTTGAACAAGTGGTTGGACCAGAGACCTTCAGAAGTCTCTTCTGGCCATTACACTTGCAACTCCATGATCTCATTAACTCCTGCGATATGCTTCCAGCAACTATAGCCTTGTTTATATAATTATTCTCAGACATGATGAAGTCAATAAGTCTTTGGAAAAAGAATTATCCATAGATGACATCAGTACAGACTTTCCTATAAATAACCAGGTGTTATCAACAGACTACAGTGCTAGCAGCTCCAACAGTTCTGAAATCACTAACACTTAAGGTTAAAACTATTTTAATCAGCTGGTGTCAAATATTTTAAAAAATAAACTACAGAGAAAATAGAAATTGCATACCTATGCCTACTGAATTTAAATATGCTGCCAAACACTATCTCATGGTCACCTTTTTAGATCACACAATGTTCTTCCAGAAAAAAAAACCTTCAAGGTTATAATTTTATGCCAGTATCTTTAAGAACCGGCAATATGAATGATATTTTCACTTAGCTTGCTTGTATAAACTCCCTCAAATTTGTAAAAGGCAGTAGAATGTTTCCCATGACATAATTTTGAACATGAGGTTTTTAAAATGCCACTCAAGCAATACACAAGGATGCCCTTCATTTAAGGATAGACTACAGATTTTCTGTTTTTCCCTAGCAAGTCTCAATTTTGTTTCCTCCCAGTCCCAGTATTAAATATAGGTTTTCAAATCATAATAAACTAAATACAGAAGATGGACAGTATGACCCATTCAACTGTTCTTTTGTCACACTACAAATGGTGAGCTTTAGTGATAATCAGAATTAAAACAATCCCAGTAAACAGTCTGGGAGTAGCTTAGGAGTAGAAGGACTGGTTCCTACAACTCACTCCTAGTTCCACACAGACTGAGCAACAATTCAATGCAATAGACAAAACAGCTTGGTAAACAGGAAATCTAGGTCATTCACCTGACATTATAATCCTGATTTTTGGGTACTTTTGGTCCAACGAACCTTGAATTATCTCATACTGTCATCGAGTTTCAAAATAAGAATGGAAAGTACTCAATTAATCAGAATAGTAGCTAAAATAAACTCTCTTCCTTGTACTGACTGGAATTTTTCACACCTTCTGGTAAACTAACCAATGTATTAATCTAAAAAAATCCTTACATCCACATTAGTGGGTAGTGTACTGCAAGAGATGTGCAAAACAAAACTGTTTGTGCTGAAGACGATATTCAAACTACCTATATTCCAGGAGATCTCACTTCAGAATTAGCTCTAGTCCTACCCATGATCTAAATAACCTTAAATTAAATGCATCAGCCAAGTCTAGAAACACACCTTTCAATTCTGTTTCACCCAAAAGAAGTTGATTCGCATGTTCCACAAGAACTGCAGAACAGTAATTACAGACCATCAAACAGTCATGTCAAAATTGCATTCCTGATCCCAATTAAAACATGAACATAGTTCGCTACATGACCTTTCAACTGTCGTGCAGGTTCAATCAGTTTAGTGAGATGTCCACTGAGTGCCAAAGTAAAGTAAATGGCAGGAGAAACACATACAGCAGGAAAGCTTTTCCAAAGCTTTAAGCCATTAGATAATTCAGCAAGAGGAATTAGAGTAATATCCCAATGCAGCTCATTGGGCAGCAAATTTTTTTAGTAAGTTGGAAATTTACAGGTCCATTCTGGGGTTCATATCAATGTTCACAGTCAAGAAATATCCTAGACCTGCATTGCCAAATGCTGTCCAGTCAGAGCTACTTCTACTGTTTGGAGAGCCCTGCTCTGAGCAGGATTTCAAAAAATTTTGTAGGATCTGCTACAAATTATTCCTACATTCAGTCCTGGCAAAGTACTCTCTCAAAAGCAGCAAAGAATGCCATTATCCAGCCTATAGTGATAGGCATTCTGGAGATAACAACAAACAGGTATTCCAAAAGTAATCCTGAAGCAATTTTTATTAGCTGCATTTTAAGTGACAGAGCCTAAACACTTAAATTTTATGCACGCCTGCAAAATACAGAGTAACACATGAATGCAACAATTACAAGCAGCTGAGATCTTTGTGATACCTCAAGAGAAAAAAACTGCGCAATACGATCATCATTTAGTGCAATTTAGTATTGCTTTGTAATTATCTTAATGAGGGATACTGTTGCACAATGACCATTCCAAAAGCAAGAATACTCACACCACAGAGCCTGACTACTGGTGCACTTTCAGCATGGTTTAAATTGAACATGGCAAGAGCACTGTGGCAGAAGTCCTGCTCTCTCTGGCTTCCAGCCAAGGGATTCCTGCTTCCTCCACTGTTACAGGAATTCTATAATTTCATGATGCAAGTCACTTGGATAACCACTATATTAGCTGCAAATTAATCCTGGGAAAAAAAAGAAATATCAGTGTTCTGGTGCAGCTGGTAGCTGATCTCAGTTACCAGATGGCAGTATAATCCTTAGCACTGACAAGAAGAATCATAGAATTATTAAGGTTGGAAAAGACCTCTAAGATCATCAAGTCCAACCATCAACCCAACACCACCATGCCTCCTAAACCTTGCCCTGAAGTGCCACATCTACACGTTTTTTTAACTCCTCCAGGGATGGTGACTCCACTCTGGGCAGCCTGTTCCAGTGCCTCACCACTCTTTCAGTGAACAAATTTTTCCTAATACCCAATCTAAACCTCCCCTGGTACAACCTGAGGCCATCTCCTCTCACCCTATTGCTAGTAACTTGGGAGAAGAGACCAACACCCACCTCACCACAACCTTTCAAGTAGTTGTAGAGAGCGATAAGGTCTGCCCTCTAGCTTACTCTTCTCCAGACTAAACAATCCCAGCTCCCTCAACCTCTCCTCATAAGACTTGCTCTCCAGACCCTTCACCAGCTTTATTGCCCTTCTCTGGACACGCTCCAGCACCTCAATGTCCGTCTTCTACTGAGAGGCCCAAAACTGAACACAGCATTCAAGGTGTGGCCTCACCAGTGCTAAGTACAGGGCCACGATCCCTTCCCTACTCCTGTTGGCCACGCTATTCCTGATACAAGCCAGGATACAAGAAGGTACTGTATAGGGCAGGACTGCCTGTCTTGGTGACAATATAGTGTTAAATCAATTAGGTGAATTGTTTTACCACAACAGGAACCTCTCCCCAAGGGCCCCCCAGAAAAAAAGCAATGCTTAAGACCTCTGGCATCAACATTTTGAGTGGAGAACAGTATGGTGAAGGAGCTGTATATTTCAAAGACACAGTGAAAAACAACAAAAAAATGAATTTAGCAAAATCATGCTCTCTTAAAGGAAGTACCAACTTTATAACCATTTGAATGTAGGTTTAATAATTCCATGTCTTGCAACAGGAAACTGACATTGGGGGGGGACACGGACGGACACAGCAGAGGAACACTAAGTTGCCTTTCACTCCCTGCATCAAAGCTCACCCCAACTGCAAGTCTGAAAACTGTCCTTCAGCATTTTTTGTTAACACTGCATGTTAACATGGAGCTGTTCCCACAGACGTCTACGCCAAACACAGTCAGCAGAATCCACCTCCACGGAAATCAACTGAGCAGGACTTACATGGCAATCACTTTTCCTAAATGCTGGAGGGACTTGGGAGTCTGTCTTATGTTGCCAATGCTCCACCTGCTGGTATGCGGACAGTACAGATTAGTCCAGAAAGCATCCTGACCTTGGAGAGGCAACGACAAACCAAAAAATGCAAAAATAAGCAAAAATGTTTCCGAGTATTCAGAAGCATCTAAAGCACCTAAAGCAAAACCTCCCCTGAAGAACTTGGCAGTATAATGCATTTCTGAACATTAATATTCCTGAAAAATATTTGTGAAAACCTCTAACCGAGGATTTGGTTCAAACCTCATTTTGTGGCTGGCCAGCTACTAAAACGTTGCCATTAGTTACTTCATTAGGTCAACGGTACAGCTCTGCAGAAAAGTTTGCATGAGAAATGCAAGCCAAGCCCAAAAGTGGAGCTCCCACACAAAAACATTATTAAATCTGGAGTTCCTAATTATAAATTTGATTTTAGCAGGATTTTAAAGTGAACTTTACTAGTGCCCAAAATAAAATCTTATTTAACCCAGGCATCTCCCCAAAAAATAAGCCAAAAAAATTAAGGTTGCCCACCTCATTTCACCACATTTACATATGAAAAAATGTGTTTACAAAAATAAAAAATAAACAAACATGTGGCCCTTCATAAGAATCCTGCCATACTTAGTTCATAAACCAGATTATGTTCCCTGAAAGAGGTTTGACAATCAAGGACACTACAGTCCTTGAGATTTATTCCACCTGTTGAAAGAGCTGAAAGGCATCTTCATTCAGCTTTCCACAAGGGCTATCATCTGTTTCAATTGCTTTTTTATAAGCCAAAGAAACCAGGATAGGTAACTGAAGAAAACTCACAGGGTGTTTGGGGATTGACTTAACTCATCAACCAGCTATTTTCCACAGCCTCTTCTATGTTGTTTACCTGCAAGTGTGCGACAAGTTACTGAAAGCACTTTTTACAGACACCCACTACTTCTGTTCTTTGTCTGAGTGACCAACTGCAAAATCTCAGTCATTTTGCAGAACTGCTGTATCTCAAGCAGAGGTCAATGGAGACCGTACTCAAGAGACGTGTTGTAAAAACATGAAGAAATTCTTTTACGGAATCAATTCAATTTAAAAACAAAATTCATGTGTGGTTTGTAATCTTCTTTCAATGTGAAGAATTAATACATAAGTGGTACTAGAGCAATAAGCATCAGATATAGCACTTCTAGAACAAATACGTTCTGTGAAAATAGTTAAATAAAAGTTAACCTGTACAATGGGACCAATGAGGGTACACCTAATGCTGCAAGTACAGGCTTCCAGTCATTATATAAAATAAACTTAAGCACCAACAACAGACCAAAACTCACTGTCCTTCCACAAAGCCACAAAAAGTCAGCTGCCTTAGGCTCCACTTAAATGCAAGAAAGAGTATCACAGTTGGCAATATTCGTTAAGCTCCATATGCAAATGAAATCTCACATTTAATCTTTCAAATTCCAACTTAACTACAACACTATTTAAAAGTAGAACTCCTCACACTAATTATATTCTCCATCTTAAAGCAGTAGCTTGAAAGACAGGAAACATCGCAGATTTATCAATAACCTGTACACCACAGTCCTTCAGTTTCCAATGATCTGAAAGTCCTACCTGTGCAGAGATTAACCAGGCAGCTAAAGAAATTTCTTGATTCTGCAGGGGATGAAGAAATTACTAAAGCAGTCACACAGTTCAAATTAACAGCATATTATAAACTGTCTATTAAGAAAGAATCTGCAATAGTAGATTTGCAGCATACCAGTACATTGACAGGAAACCAGTATTTACCTTTTCATTTAAAGCAGGTGACTTAGGAGAGCATTCCCCTTTTCACAAAAAGAAAAATAATTAATGATTAACAGTCTTTGATAATTGCAGCGGAGGTTTGGTTTTATTGGGATGCCTGGTATTTTAGGAGAAATTTAAAAGTAATACAACACATAACAGCAATTCAAGCTGTGTAAATAAAGGTCATCTTGCTTATATGTAAATTAAAAAACGTCAGGTATCATCAACTCAACAATAAGGAACTTCACACTGAAATTTGTGTTGTGTAAGAAGGAGCAACAAATAAACCAGTACTTCTCCCTGATACTGTGGTATGCAACTTCACATTATCATACAGAATCAGTTTGTTAGAACCAAGGAATGTTTAAGTACATAGATTCATTTTACTTTCCTGAGATTTTACTGCTTCTAGTTAATATTTGGCATAACCTGACTTTTAACTGAACCACCAGCTTAGCAGTTCCTGATCCAACTAGTCTGTTTATCAAGTCATTTAGTCACCATATTTAAAGTGAAAAAACCTCATTGTAAAATTTTGATTAGGCTTTTGAACTCAAAGCAGTCATACAGGCTAAAATCAAATGAAAACTACAAGATCAGATAATGATGCCTAATCACATAATATGAGGATATCAACACTACATTTAATTTGTAATTAATAATATTAAAAGCATTGGATCAGATGCAGCAACTCATTTTTCAAGTTACAGAGTAACTGAAAAAATCAGGAGCAGGAGAAGTCAAAACAGATGTGTATTTTAAGCAAAGAAAATATCACAAGTTTCCTTGTTAAAGAATCTGTCTTGTACCACAGCTGATTCAAGTTTTGAACATGGTGAGCTGTTTGCTGTTATAGTTTTCTTCTTCTGCTATAAAGGCTAGAGATGCAGCCTACCATCTTCATAAAGCTGTAGCAGTCACCTTAACTTTCCTTGATATTTCCTTGAAATACTCCCTTGATATATTCAGAACAGATGAGGGACAGGTTGCAGAAAAGTAGCTTCCCTAATACCAGAACATTCCCAATGTTCCAGTGACCTGAAAGTGCCTGATCCTGTCAGCAGACAGCTTAATTACCCCACTGCAAAGGGCCATGTGAAAATGAAGATGTCCTTGACCTACAGGGAGATGGGAGAGTTACGCTCATAGAACCACCATCAAGAAAAACATTCTTGAAAACACTGCCTTTCTCTTATTAGGATAAAGTAACACCTGTCAAACTACTATTAAAAATTATTTAGCTGTAGTATTTCTTGTCTTAACCTAGTTTGATGGAAAAAATATGTTTACTTATCCTTCTAGAAGTGAGTGCAATGTTGATTACTCTTAAAATTTTACTGGTTGAGTTTACTGAACAGTAATTTAAGATAAGCAAAACTCCAAAAGAAGTTGATTGAGGGGCAATGATGAGAAAGAATATTTATTTACAAGCACAAGCCATATATAATCAGATCATTTAGTTACAAAATTTATCAGCAGTGCTAATAATATATCCCATGTGGTCTCTACAAAAAGCTAAAGATACTCTCAGAAAACATCAGGTTAACAGTACACATTACACTAAGCATATGAGTATGTTGTAAGAATGCATGTTAAAATAATGATACATATCAAATATGGACCAGTCAGCCAGCAGAATGAATATGGATAAAATGAGAAAGCAACAGTCTTTAAGCAAAAGGTGCCAACATTCAGGAAGAGCCACGAACCACACACAGCTTTCATGTCCCCAGCCAGAGAGCTAGTAAGGATGAGGCAAAAGAAAGGAAGATGTGACGGAAAACTCCCAGCAATTTTAACTTTAAGAACTTAATAAAAGCGGGTCCAACAGCTGAGATATGCCTTAGAAATTCTAGGTAACAGCAGCTAAACAGCCAGACAGGTCACCATTTGTTTAAACCAGAACAAGAGTTTTCAGTCTGTTCTACTTTTCCCCTTTTGTTTCCAATTTCTACCTTACTGAATAACACTGCCCTCTATTTTACTATTCTGTTTGCCTGGTACTGAGGCTATGGGGAAAGGAGACAGTTTAGTGAAGGTTAAAAAAAAAAGAAAAATGCTCTGTGCCAGCAGCCCCGAGCAGTCTGTACCCTGGGATAAAAGGTTAGAAGCTCACGCACTAAGGAGCATTTTTCTGCCAAGCTGCAGGGGGGTGAACAGGGCATCTCCTCCTGCCAAGCATCAGCTTTGGGAAACAGTACTTTCCAGAAGGTACCAACCTGAGCCTTTTCTGTAAGTTATCAATAGTTCACAACATACCTCACCACTCACCCAAAACTGCGAACTCACACTCCGATTCCCACATATCAAAGTACTCAGTGCACTGAACACGCCAAATGATGAACTAAGCAGTTTATGATAACATGTTAGAAGAGAGCTCAGTCTTCAGGAACACTTAGAAACACTTTCAACATCAGAAGAATGACAACACTGCATTCGGCTGAACCATGCTGTATCTGCAGAGAAAACAATGAAGTGAATGAAGTAAGTCCACTGAGGCTCATCTGGCATTTTGATTTATTATACTGATGTTAAGCCTCCAACGTTCATTGTCACACAGCTCTGACACAGCAAAAGACTTGTTTTGGATTAACTTATTTTATTTCTATTTTCTTCATATAAAATGCTCACATTCTTACAAAGTCCACTAATACCTCTTTGATATCTAACATTATGTCAATTCAGTGTGAAAGATAAGAATTAAATAGCCTTTTAGTAGTTTAGCTTCCTCATTCCCACAGGATTCAACATGCCCTCAGACATGAAAGAATCTTATCTAGGGCACTTCTTGTGAATATTTTAATCTTTTTTCCTTTATCTTTCTAACCTTCATTTCTGCAGAAATATAGACCTAATTCCCTTCAACCTTCTTGAGCTGTTAAAACTCTTTACTGGTGTTGTTCAGACTGAGGCATCCTAAGGAGACAGTGCACGAGGAGCAAACTGATACTACTAACGGGTAACTTCAGGCATAGAAAACTTATCTGTACTAGATAAACTCTGAACTACAAGGTGGGTTGTGCTTTTTCTCATCAAGTGCCAGCTCAGACAAAGCAATGCCTCTTTATTGGGTAGTAGGGCATTCTCCAGTTAGAGCAGTTCACTGCTGCTGTAACTTATAGAACTCCCTAAAAAAGAAAAAAGCAGCAACATTTTAAAACAAATATAAACAGGAAAGACTGAGATTGCTATTGTATTGAAAAAGTTAACAATAGGCTGATCAACAGGATCTCAACACACTCTTCCATGTGTATGCCTTATTATTATTATAAATCAATGCAAACGTCCATGGGGGAAGAGTTTTTCCATTTCTGGATTTTTTTTTTTTTTTTGGGGGGGTGTGTGTGTGTGTGTGTGTGTGTGTATAATCCCTAGCATTGCCCTAGGTGTTCTGGGATCAGTCATTCATCAGTACAACCATCCCTTTGTTGTTCTTTACCTTCATCACTCCAATAGTGCCTCCAAGCAACAACCTGGAAAAGAGCCAGGCAGTGAACAGTTAGGCTAGACAGCTCCCCAAAAAGTTTTCAAACAAACTAGATAAAATAAATTACATAAACAAATTATCACAAGAACATCTTGCTACCTTCTAGACGATTTCAGAGGAAAAAAAAACAACCAACCAAAACAAACTGACACGCAGCACATTGTTATTATCCAGGCACTAAGATTTTAGATCATTTTAATGTTATTCCATGTTATGCATGCCAGAGAAAGGGCTGAATAAACTTGCAGGTGAAGTTATAAAGCTAACAAGTTTAAGGTGTTCCAGTTCTGGAAGCACTGACCTTTCTACTGAACCGAAAAGTTTCCTCTGACAACAGCAGGCATGCTTTCACCATTATATATGCTCCCAGCTATAAGATTTTTACCTGTGTTCCATAGATCACATAAATCCCCATCACAGTAACTAAACCAAAAATGCAAGCAGCATGCTCACTTGCACAGACTATTCAGCTTGTTCTCAATCTGATTATTCACCTGTTTTGTACTGACTGCCATCTGCCCACTCCTCCTCCTGTCTGTCTCTAACACAGACTTTATGCCATCTCATAAGCCTTTTTTCTTTTTTCTTCTTCTTTTTAGCACCTTCCTGCATACTTCTTCCAGGTCACTGATACATACAGTGAACAGACTTAATCGCAAGATTGCTCCCTGGGGCTCCCCAGTCATTACATTTCAGATCTACTCCAATGGAGAGAAGGTATTGCCATGTAACATTTTAAAAAACCTATATACTTATTTCCTGTCTTTAAATATATTTATATACATAAAATATGTATGCAGATAAATTATACATAATATGTATATAAATATATTTACATGTATATTTAAGACAGGAAATAGATTTAAGACCAAGTCAGCCACTACTCAAGCTCATTTTCCCAGTTGAACTGCAGCACGAGCACTAATCACCAGTAAGTACACACAAGAGTAAGCACACAGGTATTTTTATTTTAGGCAAACAATCCACTGCTTCACAGGCCTTGACAGTTGTCTCCATTAACTCTATGGCTGTTACAGCCAAATCTTATCATGTGTTGAAAAGGACACTAGGATTAATTATGTAGTTCCAATCTGGCCCTTTTATTAGTATCAGGAATGTTTGTTTCCTAAGTTCTACATGGCAGTTGCTTAAAACTCCATCTGGCTTTTTTGATTTATACCAGGAACCTCTGTGCTAAGAGTTCATGAATATATTAACTGCACTGATTTTTTTTCTCCCCTCTCCTAAAGAAAAAAAATAAGCTTTTCAAAAAAATGCTTAAGTGCAAACAAACCTGTAAATGTCTGTTAGCATTTGAAAATTTAGGAAGTAACAAAGAAAGATTCTACGCTTCTTTACATAAGGAGGGTTTGTTTAAAAAAGGTAGAAAAAATCCAAAAGAGCCTTTGCTTTACTTTGTCTGCCGCTGACCTTTAGACCTGACACCCACTGCATCCTGTGGGAAACTTTTTCCAAGAGCCAACTTTCTTATAAATATTTTAGCAGATTTAAGCATCCAGACTACATTTTATTTGCCTACATCTACAGAATGAAAAGGCTATTGAATAATAACCACATATATGTGGATTTTCATATTCACATAAATATCTGTAAAGCAATAAAAAGTAATGGAATCTTGAATATACTACATGCAAGCGCTTTTGAAGTAATTGTTAACGAGGTTTACTCTTAAAACTGCTACAAGTCTCTAAGACATATATAACTACAACACTGTCCATTTTCCTGCAGATGGTTTTAAAACAGATTTGCATATCCTCCAAAAATAACAAAAGCACTAGAAAAAGCCCATGCATTCCCAGATTTGTGTGATTAAAGCAATACTGATAATTCAATTCCCCTCTCAAAATGAAAATTCAAGTCCCTCTTCAATGTTTTGCCAATAAATTTCCTTAAACTCCACAAGAACAGCTCACTTACAGGAATTTGTTTAGCTTTCACATGTTAAAGCACTGCACCTGTTCCTTTTCAGATAAGGAGTCTCCTTGTCAAGCCTTATATTCCCCTTGTTTCTCCATTACAATAAGAGATTGTTTTGTGCAGCATGGAACAGATCACTTGTGGAAAGTCACAGGAAAGATTTCTTCCTTACTTCCATGGGCCTTCCACATCAGCACTCCTCTCCAGGTGCGCCTCTCCTCCATGTCAACCCTTCTTCCCTTCTGCACATGGTCCCACTGCAGAGCTATACATCTTGTATGGTCACGTATATGACTGCGCTACATCAGTGCTCATAAGGAAACATTCCAGCTATTCAAAACCAGCCACGGAGCCAGACAAGGACAACCAAGTTCACCAAGACAGGTAAGCAGGAATTTGGCTCCCTCACACTGCTAGCACACTAACAAAAGAAACTACAGTGTATTTAGGAAACCTTTTTTTTTTAACCGGAACATTAGATCCTGTTCAAAGAAGGTGCCCGATTTACTTAGAATTAAACTATAAACACTGTGTTAATGCAGGATTTTATGCCAGCAAGTTTCAGCTAGATTTAGCAAGCGCGAAAAAAGAAGGAATGTTTGTTTTTGAAAGCTTATAATGGTTTGCTTAAATTTCACTCATCAAGTGACATTATCTTCATTATGCATGACTAAATGCTAACTACAAGAACAAGTTTAAAGCATCAGTATCTGAAGGCACAATTCCTCTCCAAGACCTTGTAACAAGAAATGAACAGTAATAGTATATAAAAGCTTCTATTTTCCAGTCTTAATATTATCGAAGCTTCTATTGAAACTTTAGTCCTTTGGTTTTTATGGTTGTTTTATCACCAGCCATCAAAATTGCATTAGTGGTCCATCTATGTATGATACAGATCAAGGCTTCTGTCCGGTAAAACCTCTCTCTCACGATTATCTCCATAGCCACATTACTTCACGGTGGTTACAGTTCCCATTACCAAAAGGAGCAGGAGGATGAGCTGCGTCTCACTCCAAGTTATTCCTGTGATGTCTCCTAGGAGGACAGTGTTATGCTCCCGGCATAGATCTCTTTGGCGTGCTCTAAGAAATTTGAATGTAGACATTTGAGACAACAAGCAGCCAGTAACTATTCAGCTCTCAAAACCTACAGTAAGATAACGCCAATGAATTTTCATGCATGAGAACAGCAGGACAGGATGTACAGTGCAAGCTTACATAAGACACAGGGCACTGCTGGGAACCAACAGAAGTGAATAGCATAAATGGCTCAGAAAAATGCTGATGTCACTCGTATATGTTTGGGTTGCACTGGCTTTCCGTACACCAAGTTTCTCTGATCCTAAAACCGGCCTTTCTAACTGTTTGTAAACCCTCACAGTTTGCTCTGTTTTACCAAGATCTCGAGAAAGAACTCGTTTTTAAAAACCCATGTTTCTTCCTAATATTAAGACGACAGATAAAAAACAAAATCCAAGACTCTAGATTTACTGTAGCACTTACAAGCAAAAATCTAACGAAAAACAGAAAATGTAGTGGAGAACTGGAAAAAGCATGTAATTATGTACACAAATACTTGCTCCTAATACTTACAGAAAAAAGAGTTCAAGTACAACTTATCTGTGTTAAAATATGACCTCTGCAAACCTGCTAAGGTCAATGAGACTTAGCGTAGTTACTCAGTGAGCCCTGCTTGCATAAATTAGAGACGCCTAAGGGTAACTATGAAACCAGGTATTTGAGTTTTCCAGGGCACCTACATATTATGAATTAACAATGAATTACCATTTTACCATAGCAGCTTTCAGTTTTGTTAAGGGACTGGGAAGGTGGGAAGAACACAAACCAAACAATTGTGTTATGCTTACCTCTTCCTCAACACGTAAAAGCTTTCCTATTTAATGTTAAAACTGATTATGGAGGTTTTGTATTAACTTGAGCAGACAAGTGAGAAAATATAATCAAATTACTTTCAAAAAACCCCTAAGATATCAAATAGTGCTTCTTCCTGGTGTAGCCTTCCACAATAGATGTAAAAAAAAAAAAAAGAGACCCAAGTAGTCTAGCTGCACAAGTTAGTATAAAGCAAAACTGTAAAGAGGGAAAACAGCTCAGTGTTCACAGCAGCAGCGACTCCCAGCTCTGTGCCTGGCTGCTTTCACCTGTTACTACAGTGGCTGCGCACCACTTCAGAGCAGTGTGTGAACCATGACAGGGAACTCCTTCACAGTCCTAGGATTCCTGTATTGAAGTTTTTGCCTATGGCATACTTAAGGCATTTGACTTTCTGTAGAGAAAACTGTTCCTAAAACTGAACTACTCAAGTTTATCTTTCATTACACACGTGAGGAACTTATTGTCACTCCCTTTGGTATTTTCTTGCAAATACAGAGGCACCCTGAGATAGCATCAAGTTAATGCAACTGCCCAACCCTGGCAAGTACAACTAAACAGTATCACAGCAAATTACAAAATAATGCCAGAAGCAATTTCTTCATCATATCAAGTATATCCAAACACCTCTCTTCCAGATCCCTATCAAACCACCATGTAGCTCAGAGATGTCAGCTAGCAGAGATAATCAGCCACGTTAGAAATGCCAAGGTTTTCTTAGCAGCAGAAGAGAACATCAGCTTTGTTCTACGCAAACAGGAGAAATAACCCACAAACTATTTGCACTGTGAAATGGCAACTCTTTGAAAGCATATTACAGCACACTCTTCATAAAAATATGAAGTGTAAAATGAACACACAATGCAGATCATGCAATATCACCGGTTATTAAACGTCTTTTTAAGCAAGCAGCTATTTCCATTAAAGTGTAGCTACTACAGGAAAATTCTGCAAGCAAAACACTCGCATCCTGGCTACAGCCTCTACTGCTATAGCAGAAATAATATCCCTATCTACCTGTTATTACTATAGCAGATAAGCATTTCACAGTCATTAGTATATTTATTCACAGGACATTTTTGGAAAGCTTCGCTATTCCTGATTCATAAGCAGATGGAGGACAGAGAAAGACTGATCCAAGGTCACAGAGTAAGTCTCTGGGAAAGAAACTTCACCCGGTTTCTTTCTATTAGTGAGTCATTGCTGCTCCTCTAAATTATTCTTTGAGCATGAAGAGACAACAGACTGCCTGTGGCATTCAAACTCTACATACTAATAGCAGCTTCGCTCCAGGGTTTTCTAAAAAACAGAAAAAAAAAAAATCACACCCAAGGGCCTTGTTCTGTACTATCACAGAATCCTACTTCAGCACTGGGCTGCTGTGGCAAAAAAAAGGGATGTGTATGTGTGTGTATATATATTTTATTACGGAGTCTGCCTTGCTTGTGATCCAGCTCTCTCACTAAAGAAAAAACAAAATAAGAGAGTCCCTGAGTAGTTTTACTCCGTCATGCTACAGACCACCGGGCAAGGGCAAAGTGCAGGGAGGCAGAGGACAGTCAACTCGGGAGACAAGTTATGCAAAGCTGGGGGCCGGGGTGGGGGGTCGGAGCCCCTACAGCCCACCACGGGAGGGGAAAGCCCAACTTCTGCTCCCAGGTCAGCGGGGTCAAACGGGGGGGCCGGAGGGGAACGGGCAAAGCCCCCGAAGGCTGCGCGGTG
>WEKW01005106.1:18539-101383 GCA_013389905.1 Sula dactylatra
TATGTGGTGCACGGCGTGCGGGCGGGCGTGGTGCGCGTGGTGCCTGGGGTACGCGGGGTGTGTGGCGTGTCGTTTGCACGGTGTAGGTGGTGCACGGGGTGCGCGGTGTACGTGGTGCGCGCGGGGCGCGTCTGCGCGGGGCGCGCGGTGTATATGGTGCGTGGGGTGGCGCGTGCCTGGTGTATGTGGTGCATAGGGTGCGTGGGGTGCGCGGTGTATACAGCGCCTGGGTTGCACTGAGCGTGGCGTCTGTGGTGTCGGGCGCATGGTGTGCACCGCGTAGAGCGTGTTTGGGGCGTGCAGGGCGCGTGGTGCGCGGGGTGTACGTGGTGCACGATGCACAGTGCCCGGGGTTGCTGGACCACGTTGCGCACTGCGTGGATGGTGGACTGCGTACATCACTCGCGCTGCACCGTGCACTGCGTTGCAGCCCCCACCAGCATGCAGTTCGCCGCTTTCACCCCGCAGGCCCTAGAAATGATTGCAGCGATGTCAGAGGGAGGGTCAGAGCACATGGGAGGGAAGACGTTTGCAAGGGAGATGTCGCAGTGGGAGCAGAGGCGGAGGGACGTGGAGCAGGAGCGGGAGGAATGCTGCACGCGGCTGTTGGGGAGCCAAGGGCAGAGCAGTGTGTCAAAGTGAAGGCCTCTAATCCTTCGGTGGAAAGATCAGGGTGAAAGAGGGAGGATGTGCTCTTTCGCCCTCCTCAGCGGAGTGAATCCTTCCCTCCTCTGCAGAGGGAGAAAGGAAATCTTACCACACGGGTTTAAACACTGCCTTTTCTCTGCACGCACATACACAAGCCAAGCTCGTGCTGTCGTAGTTCGCCTGCTCCTTTCCATCTCTAGTGTTCTGCCTTATCCCGCAGCGCTTCAGTGTTCCCCGAGGACCAAGCTGCTTCCCCATGCTTACAGCACGTTCCCATTGTTTGGGGAGCACGTGGGCAATTGCATTTACTTTCTCCAAAATATTTGGCACGGGTATCATATATGTAATATGTGTAACAAATGGAAGGCTGCATATCTCAGTGCCTCAGCGCACGTGTGCATAAATTTTATATGTGTAAATGCTTTGTTTCAAATACTGTCAGCTGTGAAAAGGTTACGCGCACACGGCATGCAACCTGTGCGAGGTCAGTGTGTCGGGTTTGTACCTTGTTCCATGAAGGTGTATGCATTAACAATACATTATATATTTCAGGCTCCAAGCTGAGATAAGCACGCAGGCATGATATTTAAATACACTATCAATTAGCAATTACACTGCGTGTTTCATCTACCCTACGTGCGGAACACACTGCGTGCTTTATATGTGCCACAAATCTGTCAGAGCTCCAGAATGACAGCGTCAAGCGATTTTTGATGAGAAATATTCATTCAGAAATACAATTCAATACTCATCAGGAATACACACTGAGATGTATTCACCAAACTCTTCCTGGGGGTGGATAAAAGGGCACAGATACAGTTTCCCTGCCTTTGAAATGCATGATACCTTTCTCCCAGACTAAGGGAGAGCCAGTTCAAATCCTATCACGGCAAGACCAGGATCTGCAGTGTGAATTCGTACGTGGTCTGGGTCTTGCTCATTTGAAGGCAGAGATCTAGTAAGGAAATTATCTTAGAGAGAGCTGTTTAACAACCACTGAATTTGTGACACGGCTCATTTCTCATCAGCCCAACTGGATTTAGTGTTGTATTACCGACTGCTGGCAAAACACTCAGACGTGGGGATATTCAGAGCAGGAGCATTCGGGTGGAAGGCGGCTCTTGCACAGGTGCAGCGTGCTGTGCGCAGGGTAAGGTGCTGACCTGCCCAGTGAGGGTAACACCAGCCTGTCCCGGGCAGCCTGTGTGCACATCTGCTGGCTTTGCCCAGCGGTTCTGGTAGGTCACAGCCCCGCTGGAGCTTGCTTTTTGCCGGATCTCTTTTTTTCTTCCGGTCTCCAAACCGCGAGCCTGACTGTGGCCGCTTGCAGGGCTACGAAGGGGATGAGTTTGGCCAGTCAGCAGCAATGAGCAGCAACCTTATATTAACGTAATTCTACCGTATTCTAACCACCAGGGGCCAACGTGACTCTCAGCCACGATGGGCTGCATATTAAGACGCCAGGATTTGGGCCTTCATATTTGCAATGCTGGAAAACTGCAGCATCTGTGTTACTGATCCCCCCCTCCAAAATCCCTCCTGAGTCAAATCAGGGGGAAGACTTTGAACTGCAAACTCTTGGGAAGGGCATAAATAAACATGCCACCAAGGATATATCAATAGGACGCCAGTGTGTCCCCAGGGAAGTAATTTCCTTCCTGTACATCTCCTGTTGCCCCCCAGTTCGGCGAGGAGAGTACTTCCTTTTCTCCCAGGGGGTCAAACAGTGTAATCAGTGCTTGTATGCCATATATTGGAGTAGATAAACAGAGTGCACAGCATGAGTAAATTCATATCAAATCCACTTATTTGGCATTTTTATCCATGAAATCTTAAAAATGCCAAGATAAGCCCATAATGACTAATTGGACATGACAAAGAGATGGCGCAACAATGTAGGTGAGGGAGGAGATGGAGAAATCAATCCTAAGGAATAATCTGGCACTCGCGAGGCTTGAGAGAGCCAGTGCTCCTCGGTTCAAATATAATCTCCCAGAAAGGGAGAGGGAAAAAAAAAAAGCAATCTCTCTCCTTCTTGCACAGACAATACCGGACTCCCGTGCCTGATTTCCATGAGAAAGGCTACTCCTGGCATTGACATTCTGTGGCATCGTGTCCCCACTGCAGACCTCCTCCTCCTCAATGCGAGGCTGAAAGAGGAGGGGAGGAATAAACTCTGCTTTCCAAAAGGGCCAGAGCTGCCAAAGAGGCCCATGGAAAGCTCATTGTGCAATGAGGGAAAACAGGGAGAGAGGACCCCTGCTCACAGATGCAGTGAAACGCCTGCTGAAAATAAGTGGGAGGAGGGCTAAGAGGCATTTTGATGCATTCATACAGGCTTCGAGTGAGCGCTATCTTAAAGCGAAATTGTTGACGAGGACACTGGTATAGGGTTGATTTTGAATTCTGAAGTCTTTCCTTCATATGCATAACATGCATAAGTGCTGCTGATTTCAAATCCCAGCTCACACAGAGTTTTTATGAGTACTTTTCATTCTTAGATCTTGGAGGGATTTACAAAGAAGAGCTATAAATAAGACAGATGGGAAAGTGAGGAATAGAGAGGGGCTTTTAAAGGGCGATAGATTGTTTCTTTAAGGGTTTCTGTGTATAAGAACTGGGTAAGAACTGTCATTTTACTGAATATAAAATATTTTGCAATGGCACACTGTGCCAAATTACTTGTGCATAGATATTTATGTTATTAAGGGAAAGTTTTGTCGTGCTGTGTACAAATTGTCTCTAGCTAAGCTTTTGGAAAATACAAAAAGAAAAGCATTTAATATTAGATTTTAACATAGTGTATGCATGTTTTAGGCACTTTTAAATTGAACAGATCAAAGCCTTTTATTCCTAAATGCCAGAAATCCAGTGATATTTGTGTAACTATGTAATTTGACCTGTCTGTTTTACATGTTCCCAAGGGTTTATTATAGGCAGCTTTCAAATTAAGTGGGCTGGAACATTTGATGCTCTCTTCCCTGTTTTTCAAAGCCTGTGCAGAGCCCATACTGTGTGACTGACACTGCTGTTAAAGTGGTAGCATTTTAGTTTTATCACAAGGTACACAGCATGGCGAGGGAATGGAGATTACCCTGGTCCTGGTTCCGGCTCTGCCGCTCCAAGGCAGCCATTTCATGCCCGCCTCCTTCATCCTTCCCCTCTGTGGAACTGGGTACAATATTTTCTTTTCCTCCAAGGTGGCACAAAGCTTAATTAACCTTGAGAAAAGGAATGGGTAAATTGCAAACAACAGGGACACAGTGGGGAAGGCTCTGACAGTTTAAGCATTTCTGTGTTCGTACTCACCTGTGTGGGGCTGTTTTACCCCTGATGCTCCGCCGCGCCGCAAACTTGGCAAGTTTGGCAGAGCCTCAAATACTTTCCCTGCATTTGAAATAACATTATTATATAACTGGGAGGCAGCCATAGGCTGATGGCTCAGTTAGTGTTTTACGCTGCAATCCTTTCACCCAACGGTGACCTTGTAACTGGATAATAAAAGCCATATTCCACTCACAATTGCACCTGTGCTGCCACTATTTACATTGCAATAGCACCTAGAGGCCCCATTGTATAAGGCACAGTGAAACTGTCTCTGTCTGGAATAGACTGAAAGTGGGAGGGGAAGCAGTAACCGAAGCAAAATGTTTGTCTCAAGGTCATATATCAGAAAAGTAGCTCTGGCAGAAGAAAAATTCAGGTCTCCCAAGTCCCAGTACTATGCCCTGTGAACAATGGCTTTTAGGGAAAAAAGGACATACTTACTTCTAGGACTATAAATATAAAATGCTGGGAGATGACAATGTCTACAGTAGGGTTTGTCCTTCGCTTATTCTTCTGGCTATAGAAGTGCTTATCTGGTAGTTTTGGGGGTGGGTTTTTTTTTTAGACACTTTAGGCAAATATTAAATTGCAATTAAATTGTTAATGCCTTCATGAGAGGCATGATTTTATCTGAAGTACATTATGTTTTTCCTAATAACAGACCCAAAGGATCAACATTTGTCTTTCAGATTATTCTTTATTTGAAAAGTTAATTGTTCCTGAAGTAATGCTTGCTGGTTTTGCAGTGGTCTTTTGTAGGTCATGAAACAATGAATCTTCAAGTCACATCATCCTACTTTCTGTCCGGTGTGTTTCTATGTCACTATCAGCTCTGCTTTGGTTTGATCTAACCAGATGGTATCTCACAAGATGCTAGACATGAATATTTCATACGATTTAGAAACCATTTTGCCTCACTCTTCAGTGGTAAAATGTGTTGATTTAAGACTTTCCACAACTTGAGATACTTTCTGGCACAGTGCCATAACTCAGGCCAAAGACAGCTGAGCACTGTTGTCGTCTCACAATGTGAGAAGCAGAGGATGTTTGGGAGCACTGGAAAAATGGAGCCGAAATTTTCCGTTAAGAGAAAAAAAAGCAGCATTTGTCAAGCAGCAATCTTCCACTCTAGCTATACTTAGGTTACATTTTCTGGACATAATGTAGAAAGTCAGAGGCATTAGATCAATGCAATTTTTGATTCATCGAATCAACAGCCAAGTTAATCTCACATCTCTGAGCCAGTGAACCCTTTGTTTTCATTCAAAGTTCGTCTTATTTCAGTTTAGGCCATTTGTAACACTGTTTTCTTATTTACAGTATCAAAGTCTTCAGCCACTGTATCCTGTGATATAAATCAATTAACAGTCACCTACCTTTATCATTTTTCACTCAGACTTTGCTTTTGCTCTCTTTGGAGACACGAGCGTTTTCTTTTTTTCTAGGTCTGTCTTGTTCTTAGTGGATAATTGATATTGAGTTGCAAGTGCTGCACTGAAACTCTGGAGCTTGAAAAAACAGCTTATTTGGTTTCTTCTGCCGCACATGAACGTTTTTATTTAGCTGTAAGCCTTCTCAGGGGTGATCCAACTCCAGATTGACACACAGAGCTTGATTCAGTTGCCCACACGTAGAACTTCAGTGCCATTTAAGATGTCCTAAAGGATTCTGACTAACCAGCTCCTGCTTCAGAAGGTCACAAGTCCACCATAGATCCTGTGTAATTTCTGCCAGTCCTGTAAAAACATCTGAGATATACTGGGGCATCTCCAATGACACTTGGCCCTTGTGTATCAATTGCTTAAATGTAAGTCCCTGTGTGTGGGCATCTACCTCTGAGCTGGGTGTCTAAATTCCTGTTAGAGTCAGTAGAGACTAGAGAGCATCCAGCTGACCAGACCTTAAGTGTTCACTTTAGAGTATGTAATCATCATGCTTCTCCGCTTGACTTCCAGATGACACATTTTTCAGAGCAGGATGTGTTTTGCTCTTTAGTGAGCACACTGGCAACTAATTTAAACACTCTTTGCACACCAGACAACAGTCACGCATAGAAAGAGCCATGTAGCAAGGGACTGGGGATCCAGGACTTCCTTTCCAGCTAGAAGGCTAACACCTCAAAAAGGAAGGCAAATTTCCAAGCAAAACATTCTCCTTAACCCAGCTGTGCTGCTTCTCTGTTCCCCAACACATGCTTTGCAATCTCTTGGAGTCTTTGATGGTCCATTTATAGAAATGAGCAGTTATAGTCCGTCAAGCCACACTTTATATCAATGTATATCTGCTCTTGTTTAATTTATGTTCTCCATCCTACAATACTCATGTTAGGCGCACACACACAGAATCTGTTAGGTGTAGATTCCCATGTAATACCAATTTGCAGGTAAGTAATATCAACCCCTCTTCAGAAAGATGTGGGAGGCAAGCAGTGAATGGCAGTGGAAGAAGAGCTGGGAGTTGAAGTCAGAGATCCGGGATGATAGGGAAGATGAAGCAGGTGTAGCACAGGGCAGAAGAAAAGAAATAAGGAGAAAGAGTGAGATGGGTGGGAGAACAAGGAGATAAAGGAGTAGAGGGAATAACAGGTATGCTGCTTCAGAGGCGTGCTGGAAAAAATAAAGGATAAAGCACATAAGAAGGCGTTGGTCCTTTGGCTGGACTACGGTGTCTCCCCAGGATACCAGGGGAACAGAGAAGGGAGAACACTGTTGAGATTAACAAGAAATTTCTGAAAGCAAAAGAAAACAGTTAGGCTGTGTTTACTAAAGCAATTTAAAGAGCAGCGTAATTTTGCCCTGATAGCAGAAGGGGGCGGGGGGGGCAGCTTCTCTGCCCTCCAACACACCAGCCCTGCAGGGCCAGAGGCAGAGCAGCTCCTGGGTGACTGAGTCCCATTGCCTGCTATTAGAAAGACACATGATCTGGTTTAAAACCTGTTAAACTCTGTCAGAAAAATAGTTTGGATGCCACCCCTCAACACACTGCAGCTATTAGTCAGCCTTAGGAGATCCCTGTTTGGCTGGTTAGAAATCTTCTGGACTAATTCTTTTCTGAGCCAATTTATACCACTTGTTTTTGCACCAGGATTGGCTTTTCACTTAAATAGTTCTCCCCAGTGTTTCACTCCCTGCTGTATTTATAGAAAGCAGTCATGTTCCCTTGCAGCCACTCTTCTGCCAGACTAAACAAGACTAGTTATGAAACAGGACATTATAAAATAGACTCTCCATTCCCATGGTCCTTCAAAAAGCCCTTCCTTTCACCTAGTCCACACTGAATTTGTCTTTTCTGAACTCAGTCAGTCAGACATGATCACAGTTTTTCAGAGAATCTGGATGGATGGCAGCATTTGCTTGGGACCATAGCTGCACACTACAGGTCTCTGAGACCTGCTTTCAGCCTTGCCAGTAATTATGCACTTGCAGCATCCATAGCAGCTATTAGTCATGGTCCCTACATCCCATTTCTGCTCCTCCCAGTGGACTACTTGAGGGGACGTAGGTTTTCAGAGTCAGCCATTCTCCCCAACATAGGCAGAACCCTGCAGATCCCCTCGCTGGTGGTAACTTGCCTCCAATAGGCAGAACCCTGCAGATCCCCTCGCTGGTGGTAACTTGCCTCCAGGGAGGCAGTGGTTGCTACTCCTCGCTCCTAAAAGTGCAGAAACCCTTTGCACAAGACAAGTTGGATTCATACCTGTATTTAAGATGGCAGCTCTCAGCTACTGCTTAGTTTTGGATCCACCACCTGTGTCTAAGCCCCAGAAGCTTGGAGTACACAGGGAAAAGATGCTGCCACACAGCTGAGCAGCTCTCTTAGGGCTCTGCAAGGGTTCCCAGGCCCACCAGCCCCTCAGCAATTTTAGGAACGTAGCAGTAGTTGCTCAGCTATATGCTTTGCTGCAAGGAGCATTCCCTGCTATGCTTCCCTTGAAAAAACAGCAGCAGGTTTTTTTTTTAAAAAGCAAAACAAAATAAAATAAGTTTTCAAAATAAAGAAGCTGTGATCCCCCGGGTCATCTATCTTTATGATCACACCAACTTTCTTTATACGACCTTTACCTTCATTGCAGTTTTTCCTTAAGAGGACTTAACCTTCAAAAACCTTATTCCAAACAGGGGAATTCTTTTGCAGTCACTGCAAATATTTTTCCTAACTTATATTACTTTCCATACTTATCAAAACTAGCCGGCCACATTTTTGTTTTACAGCTATTACAATCACAAAATCATTGAAGTGCTGGTCAGAAGAGACTTCTGAAGGTCTCTGGTCCAACCACTTGTTCAAAGCAGAGCTCTAACTAGCACTGGGTGGGGTCTTGGTGGTGGCTTTGTCCTACAAAGGAGTGAAAACCCCCTAGGACAGAGAATCCACAGCCTGTCTGGGAGCCCTGTTCCTGGGCTTCATTCACCACCGTCCTGGTGAAAGTTTGTCATCATGTCCAGCCTGAATTTTCTGTGCTGCCTTTTGTGGCCATGGCTTGCTCTTACACTGTCTGCCAGTGCTGAGAAAGCATTTGGGTTGACTGTCTTTGTAGTTTCCATCTTGGTAGCTGTGGGCAGCTCTTAGATGGTCCCTAGCCTTCTCCTTGCCAGAGAAAACAGGCCCATCTCCATCAACCTCTCCCTGTGGGTGATGCCCTTGAGGCCTTTGGCCACCTTGGTAGCCCAGGGCTGGACCCTCCTTGGCTCCTCAGCATCCCGTTGAAGTGGGGGCCCTCACCTGAGCACTCGGTGTCTGCAGAGTGGCCTTGCCAGTGGCCAGCAGAGAAGGGACAACATCCCTTACCCGCAGTCCTCTCTGCCGTTTGCCTTCTCTGCAGTGAGATGTTGGCTCCTGTTTCAGCTGCCTTCTGCTCCAGCCGCTGGGCCCTTTCTGGGAGGGCTGTTACTCGGCCAGCTCTCCTCAGCCTGTGCGGATACGTGGGGTTCTTCTACCCTGGGTGCAGGGCTTTGCACTTTTCCTTCTTGAATCTGATGAGGTTTCTTTTGGCCCCATCCTCAGCTTTATCACGGTTTGTCTCTGTTGGTAGAAGCACTGCCAATCTCTGTGTCAGCCCCCTCTTCTCTGCCTGCCTCCACTTTACCATCACCGGCTAGTTTGCTGAGGGTGCAGCGTGTGTCATCTTCCTGGTTGCTGATGAGTGTGCTTGGAGCCCTGTGTTGGCCCTTGGGGTCCTCCCTTGCCAGCTTGCAGCTGGACGTTCAGCCATCGGTTGCTGCCGCATGAGCCAGAGATCCAGCTGGTTTTCCAGCTCATCTTCCCTTCTGTTTGTTGAGCTTGGGCTTCCTCCACTCCCAGGTGAGACTGTGGTGGGAGATTGTTTTGAAAGCCATCCTAAAGTGAATCTTACCTGGGTGTGGTGGGTTAACCTTGGCCAGCAGCCAAAACCTCCTTCAGCTGCTCTCTCATTCCCGTCCTTAACAGGACAGGGGGAGAAAAGAGAATAAGTGAGACTTAAAGAAGGGGAGATCACTTGCCAGTTGCCATCATAGACAAAACAGAGTCAAGCTTGGGGAAAATCAATTTAATTAATTGCCCTTTAAAACAGATTTGGGTAGTGAGAAGAAAAGGCAAACATCAAAACGACACCTTCCTACCACTCCCCCTTTCCCCGTTCCCACCCTCACCCCTTCCCTCCCGACTCCTCTCCCGCCCCGAGGGGCGCAGGGGTGGGGATGGGGCTGCGGTCAGTCCCTCCCAGCCCCTCTCGGCCGCTCCTCCCTCCTCACACGTCTCCCTGCTCCAGCGTGGGCCCTTCCCCGGGCTGCAGTCCTTTAGGGACACCCTGCTCCCGCCGGGGCTCTCCACGGCCGCAGCTCCTGCAGGAAATATCCCCCGGCTGCGGCGTGGGGCCCTCCCCGGGCTGCAGGCTGGGGCTCTGCTCCAGCGGGGTCTCTGCAGGGCTGCAGGGGATCCCTGCTCCGCGCCTGCAGCCCCTCCTGCCCCTCCTCCTCCTCCTCCTGCTGCTGCTGCAGCCTGGGGGTCCCTCTGCTGCTGCTCCCTCCTTGGCTTCCTCCTCCCCTGCCTGGGCTGCCTTTGGCCCTTTCTGAATCCTGTTTTCCCGCCGGCGGCCCCAGCCTGGCTGAGGGGCTCAGCCGTGTCCTGCCGTGGGGCCGTTGGAGCCGGCTGGGACCGGCTGTGTCCGGCACGGGGCAGCCCCGGCCTCTCCTCACAGAGCCCACCCCTGCAGCTCCCTGCCAGCGCCTGGGCATGGCCAAACCCTGCCAAAACGACATGCTGGGCTGTTTGACTTTCACCAAAGCTGCCCCTCAGCTCATCATGTGAGGCTGCCCGGGCAAGATCTGCCCTTGAGAAGTTTTCATTGACTATTTCACAAGTGGAGAGCATACAGAGGAAAACTTACTTAGAAAATCTTTAACGCTGAAGTCTCTCACCCAGAACATCCAATTTTCTCTATTTTAAAAATTGATTTTCTAATTTGTCTTCTAATGAAAACAAACTCTTCATAGTCAACTCCCTTTTTGTGGTTTGGTGTGCTCACTCTGAGGACAATCTGCAAGTGGATCTGCACTAAGGCTTTGGCTCGGCTCTGGTCCCGTTGCAGAGCATCAAACCTGCCATCGCATCTCGCCCTCGTCACACCTCTGCTCCCCTGCTACACATGCCAGAAGGATTTAGCTGGAGATCATTATAGTCTCTGCTCACTTCTGAGTCCCCTCCACAATACAGAGTCATATGTCTCACTGAAAACTGGAAAAAAAAGTGTTCTTTCTGGTTTTAGACTGTAATTAGATTATCTTTAGTTATTACTCCACTCTCTCTGCTGAATAGATATGTTTTTACCCTCTTCTCTTTTTAATTATAAGGCTAGAAATCTTTTACTATGATATATCTTTTGTCTTGCTATGTTAACGTTTCTGTCTTATGTTTCCCTAGACCAGAACAACATCTGTGTACACCACGGAGGTCATGGTTCCCATCATTTTTTGATGAATGGACCTCTACCAACCTTCAGTGTTCCTCGCAGAACACCATGCACCGCTATTACCTAAAAATTAATAGGAAACATTATTGGAAACATTACTTAATGTAGCTCCAGAGACTGGCTGTGAATTAATTGCTACAGCTAACTGTACCCCATCCAAATTTCTTCTGAAAAACCTCAGGTGCTGAGGACAGACTAGATGGAGAGCAGAGGGAGTGATCCAGCCCCAGCAACTGAGCTGTGGTCCTGAAGGGCCATGTGTGATGCTCTGTTTTACCGTATCAGACCCCTGCTAATGGGGATATATCAAATGTACAAAAACTTTTGGCATCAGCCATTTCCCCAAAGTCTTTTTCTTTTGTAGGAAGTGGATCATATTCCTTCATTTACCTACTTGGTTAATTATTTCAGATATCTGCAAGTATTCTGTTGTTTGTTTCTACAGAGATCACTGAGGCAAAATCTACAAAATAAAAAACATTGGGGCCATAATCTTGCTCAGGGCTGACTGGCATGGTTGGCTACAGTTATATTTTTAAACTTCAACCATCTGAAACAGGATGGCCTCATCCAGACTGCACCAGCTCTTGCTTGGTGTGCAGGAATTGTTTGGGAAAATGCTAGCCGGCTGAGATAAAACCATCATCACTCTTCTCACATTGTAAGATAGGGAGGATTCAGTCCAGTGTCCAGGAACTTTCCCTGCATTGTTCCTTCCATTTGTATGGGTGTAACCTGCATGGCAGCTCTGTTGATTTACGTTAAAATAAATTATGTCTTTAAAAAACGGGAAGGGAGGACCCACAACTGTAAATCAAACATTGCAGCTCTGATACTTGGAAGGATATTGAAATGAATTATTTGCTCATCCCTAGAGCATAATAAGCCTATGAGAAGCAGCCAACATGGATTTGTTAAGAATAAAGCATATCACATTAATTCAGTTTAGTTCTTTAACCCAGTGGATAAAGGCAAAACAGTTTTGTCTCAGCTGTAGTAAAACTCTTGGCACAGCCCTTCAAAATGTCCTCACTGACAGACAAAGAAAACTGGTCTAGATGAGCGCTGCTTGACCCAGACAATACCCCACATCAGCAGACAAAGAGTCCAGCACATCAAGTCCCTGAGGCCACTTTCTGAGATGAGGCATGAGGAAGCCTCCACCAGCTGGAGGAAGGCATGAGCTAAAATGTCTGAGGAGGAGGAACATCCTTGTTCAGAGGAATTTGCTACAAGGTGGAGAGCACTAGTGCCTGAAAAAGTCATGCGCAAAGAGAAGTTATAAATTATTGACTTTCCACCACTGAGGTAATTTGTGGCTGACAGGTCTGCCCCAATTCCAGAATGGCTGGATGTTGTTGTTGCCAAGTTTCCTGGTGGTATAGAACATACTCTTATACAATTTGCAGAAGATAACATTCTGGGAAGAGATGCAAGTGTTTTGGAAGACAGCATTAGAATTCAAGTAATTGTGATAACTTTGAGAAATAGCTTATAGCTGACAAAGTAAAATTCAGTAACAGTGAGTGCGAAGTGTTTCACCTTTGAAAGAAAAATTAAGTGAAAAAAACCACCCAAAATGGTGAATATTGGTCTATGCCCAGTAGAGTAAAAAAAGATTACAGGGTTGTATTAGACCAGAGGCTGAATATAAGCCAGCAGATAAGATGCTGTTGAGCCATTTTCATGTATGTCACATGTAAGAGATGAAAGGCTATTATTCCACTCTGTTTAGCAGGGGCAGGACCTTTCCTGGGGTATGTGTCCTGTTTTGGGCACGCACACTTGAAGAAGTAGAGTGTGTGTCTGTGCATGGATACATCTGTGTATATAGGGGAAAGCTCAGCAAGAGCGACAGGAGTGATAAGAGATTTAGACAGCATGACCTATCAGAAAAGGGTGACCAAAATGGGGCTGCTTAGTTTGATAAAGAGAGCATCAAACATGGATGTGAAAACAGGCTTCAAACAGAGAACAGTGCTACAAAGGGGAAACTCACCATTTGTTCCCCAGGCTGAGGGCAGGACAAAAAAGGCATTTGTTATACGCTAAGAGCAATCTTGCTGAGACATTAGGAAACACTTAGCAGTTAGGAGGATAATTACATATTGGGACGCGTTACTGGGAAGGGTATGAAAGCATAGCATAGGATGGCAGGCATCTTTGGAGGGTGTAGATACCTTTCATCACACCATGGAGTGAGGAAGTGGTGCAGTTTGAGTTCCCCTCCGACACTGCGGTTCCTGAGAAAGGAGCCTGCCTGTTTGCCTGCTTTCTGTCAGCCTCCACAGCAGGACAGGAGACGTTTCCAGTGGCTACAAACAGGAGGTGGCTTTGGGGTTGTCTGTTCTCTGTTCCTATCCATTGAATTTACATTGATAATGATTTAAAGCAAGAATTGCTACTTTTTTCACTTGGTACTATTACAAATGGCAATTTTTTTCTTTTTTTTTTTTTTTTTTTGACTGAATATTTAGTTCAGTCATTTCCAAGAGTTAGGATAAATTGTGACTGTATGATTGAGTTCTCACTATGCTGCCCTTCAGTATCGCATGCCAGCATCACAGTAATAACATTTCTTTCCTTGCTGGTGCCCAGTGTAACACTATATCTATGCCTTCCAAATCCTTTCTGCCTTCCCTTATTACCACATTCACTCTCTGGAAGCTGGCCAGATCCACGGCTGCAGGCCAAGGGTATCAGACAGGGTGAGGGAACAGAAAAACAGTGTTTTCTCTGCAGTCCTACACTCTCAGGTAGGAGCTGCCAGGTCAGCAACAGTTTTTCTGAGGAGGTCTCACAAGCACAAAGCAGCTTGGCGAGGCAGAGGTGGGTGGCTGGAGAAGCAGGTGGAGGCCTGAAAGACAGATGCACCTCACACCATTTCCCCAGCCTAAAGAAAAGGCAATGAGAAGCGAATGCACAGTCTCTCTCTCCCTAATTTTAGACCCCTTCTGCCAGATACACTATATTTTCAGGGTTTGCCTATTCTCACTGTGTTATATTTTTTATTGTTTTTCATCAAAAGACCGTGAAGGACGTACAACAGCAACAACCAAAAAGCAATCAAAACAGTATCTAGAAGAAAGGGCAGCAATTTCTTCCTTTGGGATATTCTTCTTCAAAATCTCTCAGCTCCTCCACCCTCCTACTCTGATTAGCTATTCTCCCCCACGTCTGAAATTACGTTAATCTGTTGGCACAGTCATTTTGGGCATGATGAGTTTTGAAACTACAGTTTTAAAGCCAAGAAAAATCCTACCAACTCATGTCCAATAAATCAGCAGTTGTCAAAACAAACATTGCTATTTTCTGAACTGCCTCAATCTGCACCTTCTTGTGTCTGTTTCCTCTGTGCCCTGCAGGATAGTAGAAGTGGGGCTGTGGTCAGCAGGCACATGACCTTCCCAGCCTGAGCTTTGTTAAAGCCTGATGTGAAGGGAATGTGACCTTTGCAAGTCATTTGTGGCATCTTGCAGTTGGCTTTAAGCTTTACATTAGTTGCCCTAATTCCAACTTGTTGTTGAGTCATAGCATGNTGAGTGCTCAGGACAGAGACAAGCAGACATGGATGCATCACACCTGCAGATTTTACAGATACCTTTTCATTATTCTACGGATTGAAAAGCCAGTCAACGTGACCTCAAGCTATACAGGACTCTTGCTCGTTGCAGTGTACCCAAGATTTGTCTCATTTAAAAAGCTTATGAAAATTTTTTTACCTGCGTTTTCCTTCCTACTGTATACTGGACGTGCAATAACAGTCCTGCATTGCACTGTGCTCTTTTTTTTGCAGTGAAGTTGCTTTGTACGCTTTAGCTGATTAATGAATGCATCTCCTAAGGAGCAGAGAGGGAGGTATTTGCATGTCTTTGAGGCAATTTCCAAAACCTGTATGAGATGGCTTAAGATTTGTGTAATTCAGAAACTAACAGGGAGCCCTTATGAATATTCCAAATTAGGAAATTTTGAGTTCTAAGGTATTTTTAAAATTCATCAGATCTATGTCTTAGCAAAAAGTTCATAAACTTTCTGGGAATGCCTGCAAAGGAGCAGCCAGTACGGGAACAGGTACTGAAGCTTGGAGGAGCCAGGGATGCTCATGCCAGGGAAGCTCATAGAAGCAATGGCTTGGAGGAGAAACTGATGGTCAATGAGGTTGACCACCTAGCACACAAGCTTGGATGAGGTGCCCAGCTTGGTGACGACAGGTGGTTTTCTTCCTGAGCATTAGGTCTGTTAGCACAAACCCATTAATCAGTTTTAAATAAATGTCACTGTAAATACAGAATCTGGCCTGAATCCAGGAAGGTGCTAAGTACTTCCATGCCTTTTTCAATGAAGCTGGAGTTGCAGGTGGTCTGTCCTTTTGAGAATTTACTGCTATTCTGTGAAGAAGCAGAAAGAAACTGTAAAAGGCTGTAAAAAGCCTGGTTTTTCCTAAAGAATATCTGACCTTGTGAAAGAAAAGTTATAGTCTCTCTTGTCTTTGTTAACAGTGTTGTAAAGCTGGTATTTAAATAGTGTTTTCTCCCTGACAATTCAGGAGAAATATAAAAATTAAAATGGCACAGATAAAAGCACCCACATTTTCTAGTAACCTCCTCCCCATCTCAGAAAAATCCCCAAACAAACCAACCAAATCAAACAAGGAAACTAAGCAAACCAGGGTTGCTAGCTCATTGATGTAACAGTAAAAAAAATCAGGTCTATAGAGCAATTTCATGTTATTTTCAGTACTGCTCAGTATGTCATTTTTGTGGAGCACTGTGTTCTGGTGGTGCCCCGCTGGTGTGGTAAGAGGAGCGATCTATGAGCATTGCCATTATAAACCTCATCTTTATAACCTGGATGTGCACATTTGCTGTTAGTTGGTATTTGTTATAAAAACATTCAATCTTCTTTTTAATTTCTAAAGTAGAAAAATATAAAAGATTTCAGAAAGCAAAAAAGAAAGGCAGTTTTAAAAAAGAGAGAAGAATCTACAAATTACAACATTGCTGATTATTTTTACTAGTAATAGCTGTAAGTTTTATTTGTATTACAGAGGTGCCCATATACTCTGTAGAATTAGGTGCTATACAAACACTTGAAATTTTTTTGATGGACTTAGTGCTGGCAGAAGGTGTTGGACTGAAAACCTTATGAATCCTTATTTATTATTTTTTTGTCTTTGATAGTGCCCTAGTATCTGTCTGAGATTTGGCTTTTATTGTGATAGATGTTGTACATGTACTCAATTATATCTGTTGTGAAAAGCACTTTAACGCACGCTTACTTTTAAAAGGGAGCTGAGAGCACTTTTGCGGAGCAGAGAACAAGGCTCATCACATAAAGCATATAAAGCACATATTTCTTGCAAAGCCATACTGTAGAGGTGCGGCAGAGATATCTGAGCAGCCTCCAGATGTGCTGCTATGTTCGCATGGCGCTGAAGACATGGGCTATTTGCCCAGATGCTGGAAGCCATGTTAGTGCAAAACTTGCCGCACTAATCTGCAGGTACTCCATGGAGCTACCTAGCTTGGGTGGACTTCCAAGCTGGTGAGACCATATAGCTGCTAGGCTCCAACTCAGTGAGGCCTTGAATATGTTTTTTCTTTGGCTCCGTCTTGCACAAGGAAGATCTACTCTTTCAGCCTAAGGCTAAAATCCTACATATTGCCATTGGGTTGGGCTGCTACACCTGTGCAAAGCCCCCACGGAGT
The DNA here is from genome assembly GCA_013389905.1 of Sula dactylatra. Taxonomy (NCBI): domain Eukaryota; kingdom Metazoa; phylum Chordata; class Aves; order Suliformes; family Sulidae; genus Sula; species Sula dactylatra. Next base: position 35,172 of record WEKW01005106.1, read on the forward strand.
TTACAGTCTCTGTACTGCGCAATGAAGGAGCAGGTGACCCCAAAAATGCGGGGCGGGCGGGGAGGGGCGCACTTTGCTCTCCATTTTATGGAGACCATCATTTGGGTATTGGTACCACACTAAGTGGCTTGCCGAGGATCACAGAGGGTTACAGGGCAGACACAGCTGGATCCCAGGATCATACACACAACCATGTTTCTGACACAGTTAGTAGCTGATCCCAGGCTCCTTCATTTGTAGTCCAGTGCCTTGCAGAGGATTTGGTTTGTCCAGAATCCCTCTTGGACAGATGGCTTAATGCAGTCTAATTGCTTTTTTCTGCCCTCAACTAAGCTTGTCTGCAGAGTCAGACTGTGATATAGTTGAGGATAAAAGCAAACAAAGGAATTGAGGCACTTCTAATTTTAGTAATATACAGTTTATCCCCTTCTCACTGTCTAGTCTTGGGCACTGTGCTCTCAGATTTAATTTTTACTTTCGTTTTCTTAGATTAACCATTATGTCTCAGGCTGGATCTAATCACATTTGTACTAACTCTTTGGCTGGATGCAGCATGCCCAGACAAAACATATTGCACTCTTTTTTCATGATGAGTCACGCACACTGCTCACATAGATTCACATTTAAGCCTCCCTGTCTCATGATGCATTGTGATGCCTCTAAAGACTAAGTGAGCGGTAACTTTCTTTAGAAAAAAAAAATCATAAATATATTTTACTACTTGGACTTAGTGCAAGCGCACAACTGACTCATTGGCTCGATAGATGTAATTGCTCTCAAGGAGCCTTTATGGTCTATTGTTTCAATTATAAGTGAATTACATAGTCCCCAAGTACTTACTCACTCTGCTTTCAAGGAGAGTGAAAAGACCAAGTCAAATCAGGAAATTAGACAAAAAGGACATGATTTTATTGAAACTCTTCACTTTCTGAGTGAGGAAGGGAAACACATCAAGCACAGTCCAAGCCATTCATGAATGACATATTTTATCCATCTGAAACCATTACAAGACCTAAACTGTATAAATTCAGATGCTGAGAGAGGAAGGCAAAAATCGAATGTAATATATGCATACAGAAAAGACAAAGTTCAGGAAGGATGAGGCAAGGAATAGAATGAAATAATCTTCCTTCCTGTGATAAGTGACTAGGCAAAGGGAAAAGGAACAAAAACCAAGGATTGGAATTAGATCTCTGAGAAGCTGAACTGTATTTTGAAGGACAATCGTGCTGTTTTTCCTAAGTAGAAAAGGCTTCTGGGTTGTGCAACTTTCAGTACCACACACTCACCATCAGAAATCGCGACATTCTTCAAGAAACTATAGCAAATGCTAAAATCAGGCAGGAGAACCACAGATATGATATTGCTTTGTACAGTTAAACCTCCAGGTAACAATTATCCCAAGACAAAGGACAACATATGGCAATGCTTTAGTGACAACTTTGAATGAGTTTATCCTAAATAAGAGAATGGAAAAAGTCTATGGTAATAGAACAACGCATGAATAACAAGCAAAGGTATTCTGCATATTTCCTCTACAAAGTATCTGAGAAGGGAAGGTAGTATAATAGTTCCAAATTTACACATAAAAATATTGGTGTTTTAACCTATATTTCATCAAGAACAATTAATTTATAAGATGGAATGTGAATGCTTAGGTGAATGCCTTGGGGTTTTGGACCAAAAGATCTTCACATGTTTAATTTTCTGGGAGAGAATCAACAGCTTTGTTCCAGTGTGCAGGACCCTCTGAAAAATCCCACATTCAACTGGGATCAAGAAGATAATATCAGTGGAAACATTGTTCAAGTATAGCAGAGCTGCGTGCACTGCCAACATCCCACAGCCACAAACCAGGAAACAATTATACAGGGTGGTTTGTGGTGTTGATGAGAGGAGGACCATGACTCCTTGAAAAGGAAGTGAAACATTTGTTTTCTTGTCATTTGGTGACTGATTTGGAGGCTCTACACTTTGGTTGTGGTCTGTCTCTGGGAGCTTAAATTGTGGACTTGATTCTTGAGGAATTTCCTGGTGGAGGTTTTCTTTGTCCAGAGGAAGGATTAAGAGAACTCATGGAAGAGATTACAGGGAAGCAAGTGGAGAAAACACAGTGTGCAGAGATGAATTCAAGAATTGGGGAAGGCTGTACAGACAACTCAAGAGTTTGCAGACTCCTGCTGAACAGGAGAGCCAGGAGCTGCTCAGGAGCACCAACTACACAAGTGTAAAGTTCAGTCAAAGAGACAAACCCAAGCATGAAAACATGGATAGACAAACAGACTTGGTGCCTGAAAGGTTGAAGAAGGTAAACTGAACAGCAAGGAAGCACACTGTTCCCTGCCAAAAGAGAAGAAGAGACAACATCAACCCTAATCAGACACCAAGACCTAGAGTAAAAATGTGATACACAGAAGAAAATGAGAGCTGCTGAACAGGGAGCCACAAAAAATTATTCTTCTCAGCACACTTTTCCTCACAGCTGATCAACACGAGAATACTTAGGACAGGGCAAGTCCTCCATCGCAGTACACAGTGCCACGTGAAGGCTTGCTGAGAAGTATCTCGATGGAGCTTGGACTTTTGTTGGACACTTATGGACTTTTTCCTGTTTTTAAGGTCCCTCCTCTGCCACCCAGGGCACATGCATGCAAGAGATCCTCTAACAGCACCTACTGGACTGGGTCTGAGAGAAAATAGGTGGAAGAGATCCTGCTTTTGGAAGGATGCTCTGCTAAGCCATGCTGGGTCTGGGAAAGTTTTCAGCAGTACAGAAGTGTCACTGCAGCCTCCTGGAGGACTGTAAACTCAAACAGCAAGGCTCACCACCTTTAGGCATCTTTGACATTTGGATATAACTGAGCAGGACTACTGGGAACCACACATTGGATTTTGGTCAAGGCCACTTCTGGGCTCTAGATGAGTGAAAGAATGTGCATGGCATGGCTGCTTCACAGTCTGAAACTCATGCTGCCAAGGACGTGTGCGATAAGAGCTCCTTCCTTTTATCTTCGCCCCTGACTTTAGGTGGCTACATTTTGCTGAAGCCCCACAGTAGGCACTTTCATCACTTTCATCTTTGATTGCCTTCCAGTCCTGAGGGATTTCTAAGCAACTCTCTGTAAGGACTCCATTTCTCCATTGCTTCACCTCCACGCAGACACAGTGCACCAGGTTACTGCTTTGTGGATGTCTGCTACCTCTGTCACAACAACTAAAACCATCCAGGGACCACACTTTGGTCCTGAAGGCAAGTGTCATGGCAACACTAATCCCCACACACCTTCAAAACAGGGAACACATCCAGCTTACCAACCGGAAACCATCCAGGGTTCAGCATCCAGCTGATCTGTGACATTCCCTCCTTCTGAGGCTCTCTCTGAGTCATGTCACCATCACCACCATTAGAGATATTATAATTTCTGATGTACTTTCATTTCTCTAGGGACTTTCTCATGTGTAATGCCCGACTGAGACTCTTTGCTAGCACCATACCATAACTTAGAGGTGCTATCACTCTTCCAGAGTAACAATGTCATGTGACCTTCAGGTTACATCTTGTGAAACCAACGCAGCTTGCAACCATCAGCACCTAGAGCCCAGAGTGGTGCTAAGCTTTTCCTTTGACTGTCTCTGTCTCTTCATGCATCCTTAAATCCCCAAGGATTTTGTAACTAGTGAGGTGTTCCTTTGGTTTTGGTTTTGTTTTTTTTTTTTTTTGCTGGACAAAATGCCAGTAGATTACATTTATTTTTCTCTGGGGCTGTACCAAAATTTGAAAGCACTAAATACAGCTCAGAGTCTGAATCTCTTTTTTTTAGCATTATTATTAGCTGTTATTTTAATCCCATTCTTTGCTAACCATGGGACTAGCGACGATGGAAACTTGAATTGACATATTTAAACCACACACAATGCTAAAATTCAGACTGAGAGACTTGTGGTGTGCAGGACTTAGCTATGTCAGCTATACCCTGTCTAACAAACTGACTCAGTGTGCAAGGTCACCTCTTATCTGTAGCATCTTCTGGTAGAATTAATTTAGGGAATTATCTAGGACAGGTACATTGTTTCCTCTAGTCAATAGAGGGAAATATATGCCTATCTAGCTTCTGGGGACCTGTGTTTGCTATACTATCAACACAAGCTCTTTGAGCTGACTTCTGGTTCAAGTCGCATACCTCAAATGCTTTTTTTCATTGTTTTTTATTTGCCACTTTTCTGGCAGGGTTTTTTATCTTGTTTAATCACTGCATTATCTTTTTTTCTTTTTCCCTTTCAAAAGTTTTCACTAACTATAGGGGTTCCCATCACCTTCCTCCCTGCTGGCATATCCAAACTCCAGCTCTGGACTCTGTGCAGATTTTGCTGCAATGTGAACACCCAAGCTGTGTTGCCTGTGAAGGGGTGGGGCCGGCACTTCATCCCAGGAGAAAGGACAGTGCCTCCTCAATGAAGATACTCTGTTTGCTTCGGGGAGCCAGACCTAAGGCATGATACTTTTCACTATATTTCCTGGTGACTTGGTCAGGTATTTGCCTTTTCCATGTGCTTACCTGCATGGGCTCCATTTTCAGGTGCCAAATAGCCCTGTTTGGTCCCTTCTGCCATGAGCTGACCCGGTCAGGCACTGTTTGTGAGGAACTGGAGAGCCCTTCCCTGTCCTGTGTCCCAGGGCACCCCCAAATGCACCCTGTCTTCCTAATGGGCTGAGCCTTGGGTGCACAACATCCTCCCACCCCACCACCCCTCCTGCTCATGGGAGGAGACCTGCATGTGTGGGCCAGAGGGGTGCCAAAAGGACCCTCAGGTTGCACAGCTGAGGACCAGAGCTGAAACTGGTGCTGCAAGATGCCTCCCCACCATATCCTGCATTGGTCTGGGCGTGTTTTTGAAACTCCCAATATATAGGCTGGTGCCCACACAGCAACAACAAGCTGCTCCTTTCCTCTAATGTGTTGCTGTAACACAGTATAAGACACCCAGGACTAATTGAGGGGTGGTGGTTGGTGGGGGTGTTTGTTATTCTCAGACATCAACTATTTCTTGGAATAAATAGGTGGACGTAAGCCAGTGTGGACAGATTTCAGGTGACTGCTGGGATATATGCAAATTGTACAAGAGAATAAAAGCAGATCCAGGCAAGTATGTAAGGGAATAATGAGATGCAAAATAATTCTTTATAACAAAAGAATTATAATTAAAACATAATTTAGAGCATAACATTCTAAATAAAGGTATTATTCTAAATATAGTTTTGAATAATAAACCTAACTAATTCTGCATAAAATGGCATGAGAGTGACAGCTGGGCTTTATAGCCAACATAACTAGAAGCACTTTTTCAGAGTGATTTTCAGTAAAGAAAAGGGATTTGAATAAAGATCTCCTAATTCTACCTGACCCTAGAATAATTTCCCATCCTCTTTCCAAACTTTTTAATAAAATACAACATGAAATTGTCCAGATCACTAGATCTCTAAGTGGTGGTTGATTCTTTGATAAGCCACTGGGCTGTGCTATTACTCTACATTTTAAGGTTTCATTTCTCATATACCAGCTTTCAACATGTTCAGAAGAATGACTACTGCTAGTGGCAGATTTAAATTGTACAGTATCATAAGAATCTGGTCAATAATTAATGCTACAATAGCAAATAATAAGCTGAATTTTAGCTCAGTCATATTTTTTGTTTTCTTTGTGTACCTGTAAATGCATACAGTAAACAAATTTCTATTGGATCAAAATAGTTTTCAGGCACATTAAAAGTATCTAGTGATGCAGATTACTTGTAGGTGAATGCTGCAGTCCAGCTACCAGCTTCTTTGCAACCAGATGCTCTGTTCTCCATAGGTAACTGGAAAATTAAAACAAAATTAAAAAAAAAAAAAAGTGTTTCTTCACTCCATATTTTTGTCCATCTTTTTACAGCGTTGTCTTTTACAATTCATCTAAATCAGCAAGCATCCAGGTTCATCTCTGTATAGCATGGGCTTGGTTTTTAAAGGTGTTTCTCCAGAAAAGTATGCAGCAGTCAATATACTAAAATATTAATAATATTTTAGCCAGAGCAAAAAGATCAAGAAAGTGGAAGTAACCCACTCCTCTCTGACAGCCTGCTTGGTCCTTTTGATGTTCAGGGTAGCACTGTGTATTGATTTTTTCTTCCTTTTTTTAATTTTCAGTGATCAAGCTACAGTGCAAGGTGATAAACATTCCCTGTCTGTCCTCAGTGGGCTTTAACCTTTGTTGGCCACTCAGTCCCAAATTTTGTTTCAGGATAAAATCCTGGAAATTCTGTGTATGATTTACAAGAAAGAATGATTTACTTGCCAATATACTCTCTTTTTCCACTTTCTCAAGCTATCCACAATTTTAAAATACTTATAAAGTCTTCTTATCAGGACCAAATCTGCTTGACTGTGGCAGCATTAAATCAGGAAATAAACTTCACATTCTTGAAAAACAACTTTGAGGAGCATAATGCCTCTGGCATTATTCTGTGGGTTTTATATTGTGGGAAGGTTACTAATCATGGACCAAGATCCCATCACACAAAGTAAGGTAAAACACAAAACCAGGCAGTAATGGCCAAGATCTTATGATATCTAAGTGGTTTACTGAGGCAATCTGTGTTGTGATTAGCACATCTGCTACAGGATCAAGACATTCAATAGGTTAAGCACTATCTTGAGTGAGGTCCCAAATACCACGGGCTGAAAAAAGTGCCTAAGTGCTTTTTCAATCTGGCAGCTAGTCCAGGGCTGTTAAAATGCGAAAATACCCTGGTGGTCTCCGCAGCGTGTGGTGTGATCTCAGACCAGACCTCACCAGACACATGTTCACCCCAGCTGGCGATGTCTCTAGAGGTCACAGACTCCATGGCCAAGGAATGACCCATCCTAGGTAGTATTTCTACCTAGTCTGATTTGAAGCATGACAGGGGAATAATGTTTGAAAACTTGGTTTTGCACTGCAGAGGTTATGCAGCCACTTGAGGTTCCAAGACTGTCAATCTGTTACCTCTCAGGAATATTACATTTGCTGTAATATCTTGCAAATGGCTTTATTTTTAATGCACAGCTTGATCTATAATTAGTTAACAAGTCTCTCTTGAGCCAGCTATGACAATGATTACTAATTTTTAGTAGCATATTTATAGAACTGGTCACTAAGATATATGTAGTTCCTCATCTTTTTACTGCTGTCCTGGAGCATGTAATTATTTTACTGGATCTAGGGATGTAGCTGAAAATAATTCTTTAAATATATTATTAATAACACAGTAACCATTAAAATAATTTTTAAAATAACTCACCTTTTTTCCATTAGGAACATTTATTCACTGTTTACCTTATGCAGGGTCTGGACAGTGGAGTACAATATTCAGAGCTTTCTTTGTAGTTATTTTCACATTCTGGTTTTCCAGGACTATTATAATCAGGCTGCAAACGTACCTTTTAGAGGCAAACAAATGACTGTTTTCACTGTGCTTTTGACTTTTCCTTGAATCACATATTTTTTAGCTATTTTTATGTAGGCTTGATTTTGACTTTTGGTGCCAAATATGGCCTATAAAATAGTGATTTGATACCTTTTAGAGACACTTGTTTGGCTATGTCTTTGGACACCTGGAAAAGAGGGGTTGTTTGTAGGAGCAGATGCAGGGACGGAGGGGGGCTATGTTTTTCTCCTGGGGGTGGAAACATCCTGGTGGAGGTCAGTTTGTGAAACACCCCTCCCTGAAGGGTCAGCTCCACACCCTCTGGAAGAGGCTTTGGCATCCTTCACACACAGACATTCGCTTTCACAGTATAACTAGATTTCTAGGGAGTTGACCGCATCACCAAGGGTGTTGTACCAAGGGATGTGGCTCTTGGAAGTGCATCACCCTGAGCTGCCAACGGGAAAGTGGCTTATTATCAAACTGCCTCTCTCTTCCAGGTAGGTAAAAAGCCTGAACTCCTGCTTGAAATCCTTTTTCACCCTTTCCTGAAAATAAATTAGATATTTCAGTGCCACAGGGTCTGCTAGCAAGGTCTGATCCTACCACCTGAAAGGACACCAGCTACTTTTAGCCTTTGGCTTTCCTTTTTGCCATGGTTCCCCTTCCCCTCTGTACCAGGGCACTGTGGACATGCTTCTGTCACACACCCAGATGTGGCCTTGCCCTGCAGAAACCATCTGTTCCTGCTACAGTACCGCTTGGTGACATCCCAAATATCTCAGACAACTGACAGATTCCAGCTGATCTACTAATTTCCTAGGAATAAATACTCTGATCAATGGTGTAGCAGAAGGTGATGAAATAAACTCTTGGATGCTGATTTCACAGGTGCCCTGAAAGATATTGCAGTGAAGGGCAAGAAAAGAGTTTCCAGGCACTTTTTTATGCAACACAGTCAGATGTGTGCTACTTAGCTTGCAGCTTTTATTCCCACTGAGTGCTTTTCAATGTCCTTGCCCAACAAGTGCAAACTTCTCTCTTAACCCAGCCACCTCCTCATAAAATGATGCCCATAACTTAGCAACAAACATGAGTAACTCTCATAAACAGAGCCTGTGTCAGTGCATTTTGTGAAGAATACACAATGTGAGTCAAAGTGAGATGGAAAAGCAGGGGGTTTGCAGGATGACCAAGTACAGGCATAGACCTGCCTGGACTTGTGCAAAATATTTGACACTGTCCCACATGACATCCTTGCCTCTAAATTGGAGAGACATGGATTTGACCTGGTGGATAAGGAATTGGCTGGATGGTCACACTCAAAGAGTTGTGGTCAATGGCTCGATGTCCAAGTGGAAACCAGTGACGAGTGCCATTTCTCGGGGGTCAATATTGGGACCGGTGCTGTTTAACATCTTTATCGGTGACATGGACAGTGGGATTGAGTGCACCCTCAGCAAGCTTGCAGATGACACCGAGCTGTGTGGTGTGGTCAACACACTGGAGGGAAGGGATGCCATCCAGAGGGACCTGGACAGGCTTCAGAGGTGGGCCCGTGTGAACCTCATGAAGTTCAACAAGGCCAAGTGCAATGGCCTGCACATGGGTTGGGGCAATCCCAAGCACAAATACAGGCTGGGCCTGGGCGTATGGACTGAAAGCAGCCCTGAGGAGAAAGACTTGAGGGTGTTGGTTGATGAGAAGCTCAGCATGACCTGGCAATGTGCGCTCGCAGCCCAGAAAGCCAACCATATCCTGGGCTGCATTACAAGAAGCAGGTCAAAGGAGGTGATTCTGCCCTTCTACTCTGCCCTCCTGAGACCCCACCTGGAGTACTGCAACAAGCTCTGGGGCCCCCAACCTGAGAAAGACATGGATCTGTTGTAACAAGACCAGAGGAGGGCCACAAAGATGGTCAGAGGGCTGGAGCACCTCTCCTATGAAGACAGGCTGAGACAGTTGGGGTTGTTCAGCCAGGAGAAGAGAAGGCTCCTGGAAGACCTTATTGCCCCCTTCAGGTACTGGAGGGTTGCTTACAGGAAAGCTAGAGAGGGACTTTTTACAAGGGCATGTAGTGGTAGGAGAAGGTGTAATGGCTTTAAACTGAAAGAAGGTAGATTTAGATTTGATATAAGGAAGAAATTCTTCACTGTGAGCGCGGTGAGGCACAGGAACAGGTTGCCCAGAGAAGCTGTTGGTGCCCAGTCCCTGGAAGTGTTCAAGGCCCGGTTGGATGGGGCTCTGAGCAACCTGGTCCAGTGGAAGGTGTCTCTGCCCATGGCAGGGGGATTGGACCTAAATGGTCTTTAAGTTTACTTCCAACCCAACCCAATCTCTGATTCTATGATTCCATGTTGGATGCTTAAAAGAGGATGTCGCTGTCAGAGATTCTCCACTTTAAAATGCAGTTATCATCTGGAAAGTGTAAAAGTGACATCCTGATATACCGCATTTATTCCTCCTCCACAATTTCTATTCCAAATGCACTCAGTCTTCAAGTCAGTACCATGTTTTTTTCTCTGACTGCCAGCACAGCTAGCTCAGCCTGTTACCTGAGAGTCAAGCTGTGTTCTTTCTGCTTATTAAAACATTGCCAACTGCAAAGCTTCTGGAATCAGACATTAACTGGCAATACTGTGGGAGACGCAGGAGAGCTGAGTGCAACATGGCTAGCACATCCCTAGCTACAGGAAAGAGAGAGAGCAAAAAACCAAACAGTCCTGAAACTCAGCACATATGCCTCAGGAGACCCACAGGGAACACATATTTACAGCACCTCAGTGCCATTTTTATGCAGTTACTTTTCTGACTATCACTGCATTTCATGGTGGAGCAGCTACACAGGGAGCCAAAGAGCCCCTTGCTCAAGTCCCAGCTGTGCCAGATTTCCAAAGGAGTCTTTCTAGAGAAAACAGGTGAAAAAAAAACGCAACCAAGATTTATTTACTATTGACTTGCTTTGTCATCTCTAAACTGCAGCACCTCCTGCAGCATGTAAACCTGGCCAAGGTGCTCTTACTCCTTTTCTTATATTGTATGTGTTTAGCTGCTGAGATAGTTTAAACAGTATCTTCACAAAGGGTTTAAGATTTCTGGGTAAAAGGAGGAAATGAGAAATGATAAATGAACAAAAACTTTAAGTAGTTCAGAGCTTGTGCTGGATTCAGAAGAGCATCGCAAAGTCCACATGCTGATCTGGAGCTTAGCCAAAATGTGTGAACACCTAGTGTCTGAAAATGCAGGGAGGAGCTCTCATGAGGTCTCTCAGGCACCACTGCTGCTCATCCCATCTGGAAACACTGCAGGCTTGAGTCGTCACTACTTTGCACCCCATGTAACCACTTATTTCTGCAAAGACTGAAAGCAAAGGTGCAAAACATTTGAGGATGACAGCGTTTCTGCACCTTCTTTCACATACAGGCACAGAGAAGGATAATGAACTGTTCAGAGCTGCTCAGTCTGGTTCTCATCCCAGCAGCTTTACTGATGTCTAAACACCTGCTTTCCCCAAGGGCAATATGGCTACTGAAGGCAGCAGATGAGCTGCCTTAGACAACTTTCTTGGTTGAAGTCCAAAATATATAGGATTAGGGAGCCTTTTGGGATGTTAATTTCTCCCAGCTGGAGACTGCACAGCTAACACATCCACTGCCTGGAAAATTATTATCTGATTAGGATAGAATAGAATAGAATAGAATAGAATAGAATAGAATAGAATAGAATAGAATAGAACAGAACAGAACAGAATAGACTATTTCAGTTGGACGGGACCTACAGCGATCATCTTGTCCAACTACCTGACCAATTCAGGACTGACCAAAAGTTAAAGCATGTTATTAAGGGCATTGTCCAAATGCCTCTTGAACACTGACAGGCTTGGGGCATTGACCATCTCTCTGGGGAGCCTGGTCCAGTGTTTGACCACCCTCTCGGTCAAGAAATGCTTCCTGATGTCCAGCCTAAATCTCCCCTGGTGCAGCTTTGAACCAATCCCATGCATCCTATCACTGGATACCAGGGAGAAGAGATCAGCACCTCCCTCCCCACTTCCCCTCCTCAGGAAGCTGTAGAGAGCAATGAGGTGGCCCTCAGCCTCCTTTTCTCCAAACTTGTCAAGCTCGAAGTCCTTAGTCGCTCCTCACAGGATATGCCTTCCAGCCCTTTCACCAGCTTTGTTGTCATCCTCTGTACGCATTCAAGGACCTCCACATTCTTCTGAAACTGTGGGTCCCAGAACTGCACACAGCATTCAAGGTGGGGCTGCACCAATGCTGAATACAGCGGGATAATCACCTCTTTTGACTGGCTGGTTATGCTGTGCTTGATGCACCCCAGGCTGTGGTTTGCCCTCTTGGCTGCCAGGACAGGCTGCTGACTCCCATTGAGCTGCTGTCGACCAGCACCCCCAGATCCCTTTCTGCAGGGCTGGTCTCCAGCCACTCCTCTCCCAATTCAGACTTGTGCCTGGCATTACCCTGGCCTAGCTGCAGAATCCAACACTTGTTACATTTCATCCTGTTGATGATTGCCCAATGCTCCAATCTATCTAGATCCCTCTGCAAGGCCTCCTGTCCCTCAAGAGAGTCAGCAGCACCTCCCAGTTTGGTATCATCAGCAAACTTGCTAATGATGCATTCAACTCCTGCATCCAAATCATTGATAAATATATTGAACAGAACTGGCCCTAGAATTGAGTCCTGAAGAACTCCGCTGGTGACTGGTCGCCAATGTGATAACTGTAAATTATCTACCATTTTGGTGGTCTCGAAAGGTAGGTCAGAGTTTGCACACAGAGGATGTGGTCCCTGACTACTCATTGTGGGATGCCACTAGCTGTGGCATCATGCAAACTGACTGTATGAGTCAGTTACTGTAGTGGCTGTCTGGGCTGAACTTGAAAGAAGGTTAATGGGGCTTAAATAGTTACCATGTGTCAGCTGATTTACAGTAAGTCTCCATGTGCCTGAATCACAGAATTGCAGACTGGCTGAGGTTGGATGGGACCTGTGGAGGTCACCTGGTCCAACCCTCCTGCTCAAGCAGGGCCACCTAGAGTCAGTTGCCCAGGACCGTGTCCAGACGGCTTTTGAATACCTCCAAGGAGGGAGACTCCACAACCTCCCTGGGCAACTTGTGCCAGTGCTTGGTCACCCTCACAGTAAAAAAGTGTTTCCTGATATTCAGAGGAAACCTCCTGTGTTTCAGTTTGTGCCCATTGCCTCTGGTCCTGTCAGTTAAAGATAGGACCATCTGCAGTGAAACAAGCAGATGGAAACTAATTCATGTATTTCATTTTAGCGTCCAACTGAAGTGTGTAGCGCAGGACTGTCCCTGGCAAAATCTTTAGTTTGTTTCAGTGGAAGAAAGATGTGAGTCTTGCAGTTCATGCTGAGCCATGCTCAGCACTATCAGCCACTTGTGGATGCAGGGTTTGGCACTGGACCTATCTGTAATTCTGAAGATGTGAAACATTACCTTCAGTCAACCTGACAAGCATTTTTCTTCCAGAATTTGGTCTTCAGACCCACAAAACTCAGCAGCATGTACCATACAAACCTTTAAAATTGGGCAGTGGGTAGGACTTCCTGCTTTTAATTCTTTTCTAACCTTTGCTGAGGTTCTGTTCCTTAAATAGCTGCTGTGTCTACCTAATTTCCCACCCCTGTATTGCCATTGTTGTTTATTTAAGTAATTAATTTAATTAATTTTTATTATTTAATTTTTTCTTCTTGTATCTTCTTATGGTGGAAGATAATAGCCATGCCACAGTGATGCTGTGCTAACTCCAGGCACCAGCCCTGGTGATGTCATGGCTATGTTACAGCAGGCAGAACATTGGTGGTGGCCATGGCCCAGGATGGCAGACAAGAAGCCAGGTGCTGCTTCTTCTGTCTATTACAGCTGGACACCTGGATAGGGACGTGACCAGACCATGGCCTCCTGTACTCTCTCTCCTCCAGTGCTCAGTCAGAGCACTACAGGACAGATAAGATGGCCCCAGCCTATACCCAGTTATGGTTTTACAGGGAGCTGGAAGCTCCCTCCAGCCATGAGAAAGCCATGCATCCTTTTTCCCCAGGTAGCCAAGGGCTGGGCCACATGTGAGCTCCTGGCACCAGCCCTAGCACCCAGGTCACTGCAGGGAAAACACTGGTGGTGGCCCCCTTTGCAGTGGGGTTGGTGACATGGTTGGCCCAGGACAGGTGTCTCCTGTCCGTCAGGGAGACATGGGATGGACAGCCTTGACGTGAGGCTGAGAGAGCCCCAGGCAGGGAGGCAGGGGCTTTCTGTGGCAATGGGAGGTGGCTGCTCTGTTCTTTGATGCTCCTGTCTTTGATAGTTACATCCCCATACAGGAACATGACTGGATCATGGCACATACCTGTCCTCTCCTTCCTCTACCACTCAGCTAGAGACTGTTGCAACTTTCTACAAGGACATTGACCTAAAGATAAGGAAACACACACAGTCCTAGTCTGTACCCTGTTATGGTCCTACAGCTCTCTGTGGACAAAGGGAGCTCTGTGCCACCCACTGTCTCTGTACCCTGTCACTGTCCTACAGGCAGCTGGAAGCTCTCCATAGCCAAGGAGAAAGGGAGCTCTGCACCACCTACCATCTCTGTGTGAAACTTGTCTCAAAATAAAGTTTGAGATTAATGAACCCATTGACTGGTTCTTCTGGTTTGTGCTGTCATTTTGGGGAAACCTTTTGGGGCCTTTTACATAGATGTTGCATAAGCCTCAATATCCTAGGAAAAGAGCCCCCATTGGCAGGCTCTTCTAGACAGACCACCTCTTTGACTCCAAGGACTCACCTTTCAATAGCTCTTGGCACATGCGCTTTTTCAATTTTTGGAAACATGCTCCAGTCTTTCATCTTCATTCCAATTCTCCTTTTGTGTAGCAACTTCTGTTACCTGATAGCAAAACTGCTTTTCCTTGTATAAGGCCAGAGTCCCTGCCCTGCCTTTCTCACTAAACAAAGAGCATGAAACAAAAGGGAATGGCAAAAGAGCATCACAGAAGCCCCATCGGTCTGTTTTCTCCAACGCATTCCCCTTCAGCTGCAGAAGGATAACAGAACAGTGTTGTTCTGCACTAGAAATGCTGGAAAAAAGACAGGTTGGCTTCTCTGTGATTAAAATAGCCACCTTGTGATCACAAATAGCCAGTGGCAATGACATACACTTTTGAGGACACCCTGGCAGCTCAGCATGGAAGCTTTGGGTGTGTCCTTTCATCCCGGACATTTGGTGCATGCAGTACACCCCAGTTTGTACAAATTTCTCATTACATTAGTTTTCTCATACCTTCACAGAAAATGCAGAAAAACATCAACACAGCAGTGAAACCCTTTTTGGGGGGCAGCCTCTCAGGTTTGCACTGTTGGGGTCAGACCTAGTTATGACGCAGTTTGATGCATGCAGGACATCAGTGAGCAGGTAGGCTGTGGCACTCAGCAGTTTTGGTCTGCTTTGAGGCACAGCAGCCTCCTGACTGCACCAATGTGCTTGTTCAACTGATGTCCTGATCTCCTGCTGCATTCCTGACCAGGAAGCCCCTAGGGTCCCCACCAATCTTCTTCCTATACTCTTCGGGAGATCTGCCTGAAGATAGGAAATGGGCAGGCTGTTTTGTTCTTCTTGCATGAATCCAGACCAAAAAATTACTTTCTTACATGAGCAAGCACTGGAGTGGAACTAGAACAAAATGTCCAGGGCATAACTGTTCCTTTCCATCAGCTTGCAGGGTTTCCAAAGGCAGCAGGTTCACACTTTCCACCACACTGAGCTGGATGGTGCATCTCAACGCACAGGAGGTCAAGAAGTATTTGTTTGCTAAATGAGTCATGAAAGAAGAAGATGAATGGAAAAATAATTGCAGGGCTCAATAATGCATCTGATTGATAGGTCAAAAGCAAAGAATGTAGAAGCAAATACAAGCAAACAGATGGACGAGGCTTGAGCCCCTGATATCCTGCTGTGGACCACAACAGAATTAGCCTTCTGGGTATGACTGTAAGTGGTGTGTGGAAATTTAAGTACTGCCTGTACTTAGTGAGCAATTCATGGGATGTAATACTGCACAAGGAGGACTATGAGCATCCTAGCAGCCCTTTCTAGAACCCAGCCCTGCTGCTAAAGGCTTAACAAAAAGACTCAAAACAGAAGAACAAATAGATAACATGGCAATGACAAAATGCTGGCACCACCCCTGACTGCTGTTATTCTTCCTGCCTGCGTAGCTGATGGAGCATGATTTAGCACCAAATATTCATATCAGGATCCTCTCCTCCTAAAGCCATGTACCTGTGCATTAAGGGAGCTAATCCAAATCCAAGCTCTGCCTCTCTGAAAAAGAGTCACTAGAAGGCAGCATGTCTTGCTGGGTACTGCCTCTGCAAAACAGTAAATTACGCTAAGTTTGATGATGTTGTTATGCTGATGTTGAGGACCTCAGAGGATTCTCTCCTTACCAGACTTGACATTTCAGGAGCTTTATCGAGAGAGAGAAATTCCATTTGAATTCTTCACCTTCATGGGATAAAAAGTCCAGCTTCCTTCCTGAATACCACTGGAGGATGATGACAGGATTCATTATGCCAATACTGCTTGGGTCAGTGCTGATTTTAGACCCAGGTCTAGGCTCTGAATGTTGTTGCCTGCAAAATCAGGCCAGTGAGAGAGAAAGAGATGGAGCCGTAAAACTGCTTATTTAAATAGTATTGCTCTGCTGCGGTTGAGGGTCTGGCTTAACCCCTCTGATGAACAGTTACTTGAAAATCAGACACTTTCCTTTATGGTCTATTTTTTTTTATTTTCTGTCTCAGACACTCCATATATAAAGGTATCTGTCTTCCTATGAAGGGAGTGAAAAGATTAATTTGTTAAGTCAAATATTCATGACTCCCTGAGAAGGGAGAGGAAGTCACCTGAAGATCATTTATTATGGGCAAGTAGCTGAGATTCCTCTGGAAAAAGCTATAAGTGCGAATCTGTGACATGGAGGATTTCTGACAAGGGATGAGTCATCTCCCGTCCTGCCTGTCACACAGCTGGAATTATGATCACTGACAGGTTAACAACCCTGTCACATGATGGCTCATTTTCCATTGATTTCAGCAGCTGCTGTTACAAATCTTGGGGTCAGATTATCCAGAGAAGATTCCAGAGTATCCCTATAATGGCTGTGATAAGGCTTTATGATAAGGTAGGGGATTAAAGGTCCTCGTGCCCTCCTGGGGAAAACCAGGCAACTTTGCAAAGTCAAAAGGACTGTGCTGATCAACACTGGCACAACAGCTGGGATTTTCCATTTGGCTTAAACTAGGAAGGTAAACTAATTACGTGAATGAATGTTTCCGGCTGCCGTGATATCAACCTTTTGAATGCATTTAGCCAATGAACTATTAAGTACAGTATATCTTTAGCATCACAGGAGACAATAACTTAACTTCTGTGACAGCTAATCATTGCTACCTCAGCTCTGCCCGCTCAGTCCCTTTGAGTGCAGTTACACCCACTCATAATCAGGCCATTCATGCTCAGTCATGCATACAGCCATCTCCAAACAGACACAGTCCTACTAATCACCACCTCTACTCTCACTTAGGCTGCCATTTGGAGTATGATTCAATACTAAAATGGATCTCGGCAGCACAAGAAGCCTGTCTTGTACTCCCTCTCATTTAACGTGGCAGTTCCCTACTCTAATCGTTCACCTGGTGCAGAGCAACACTGCTAACCATAACATTAACTGTCTGCAGCACTATTGCATAGAGCCGGTCTATGAGCTTTAAAAAGATGATGCAAAAAGGGTGTAGATTTTTGGAGGCATTGAAGTGTCTTATGAAAGCAACGTGCACCTGTAGGAATACAGAGTTTTCAAAGATTCATCCTGAATTCTTAAATTCATAGATAACATTTTGGGATGCTCTGGCAGATCGGCTCTTAGCTCAGTGCTGGCCCTACAGAGCTGGGGCTGACACCATGCAAAGTCACCTGCATGCCTCCACATCCCAAATCTCTGAGCTTCAGGCAGCTGCGTGGCTATTACCTTGCACCAGTGCCTGAAACAGGTTTGCATGATGCTTCCAGGGCAAAGAAGACCAGGTCTCTTCCAAAAGCATTTTAACAATATTTTTTGTACCTTCTGGATCAGGAGGGAGAAAGGACACAGAAATTGTCACCAGAGCTTTAAAAAAAATTTCCTTCTTCTTTCACGTATTCAGGCAGCTCTATTCTTCCCTCTCCACAGCCCATGGCCCAAGCCCTGTTTTTTACTGAGGGCTGAGGTATTTTCTTAACTTGTCATCTTTTATTTTAGGCTGGAGTAAAGTTTTTGTGCAGGACTGGCCATCCTGTCTCTGATGAGTAGCTGTAGCTCAGCACTGAAGCTGTTTCTCAATGTGTCGCCTTGGACATTGACATTTTTACCTGAAATTCCCAAGGCTTGTTGGTGACAAAGATAGTAATGTCCTGGATGTGCTAGTGAAATATTTGGATTTTTTTCAAAGTTACTCTTAGGTGTTTCTATTTAAGTGGTCTTCGCTTTTCCTTGGTCAGGTCTATACGGGGACAACCAGGAAAGTTGATTTAAATTAACTAAAGGCAAGAGTTTAAAGTGAATTAGCTAAATTGCATTAAACCTCCCATTTCACAATTAAAGTGGCCTTAATATGACTTAGCCTTGGAAGAGAAGTAAATCAAATCAAATCAAAGCCATTTTAATTCTGACAGTTCCCACAAAGGGCTTTAATTAATGAAGTTTAACTAATCCACTTAAAAATTCAGATCAACTTTTCTGAGTAGCTTCATGTAAACAAGCTCTTACAACTGCTCTGCACTGAAATGATTTAGCTTGGTTGGATAATTTTCCTTCATAAGGTAAATCTGTGCAAGACTTACTCTGGTGGAAGTCCCACTATGGAGGCTTGCACTTGGGTAACTGCATCAACTGGAAAAATTGCATGAATATAAACCTGGGGTAGCTTAGCTCTTTGTAATGCCTACCAGCTCCAAGCTACTCTGCTTTTGTGCCATTACACACACACACACACACACACACAAAAATACTACCTCATCAATTTAGGAAGGAAAGAGAAAATGATGGTGTGCAGTCTCTTTTCTCTCCTTTGGTTAGCGCAGAGGTCAGCTATATTGGTAAGTAGTTGGTATAATTTGCATTGTGCCCTAGTGAGTCTTTACACTGTATGCAGGCAGGCTGCAATCAGGCTGGGATTTATTTTAGGTGGGATGAAACTTACATTCGCACAAAATTAATTTGCTTCAATGGGCCTCAGAATTGTATAAGTTAGAGCATATTAGTGTTTTTATCTTTTTTCTTTCTCGTCTTTTTTTTTTTTTTTTTTTTTTACACACACCTTATATTTGGCTAGTGTCAGTTCCAGCTGGGGTCACGGCAAAGGACACGGCTTACAAACAACAAAAATCACAGGCAACATTGGCCAAGGAAAAAGAAAAAAGACTATTTCAGTCAAAACAGACATTTAGACATCAGTGTGCACATCAGTCTGGCCCATTAAATAGTACATCCTTTAATTCTTTCTGCCTTTATGAGCAATTCCCTTTGTAGCTAAAATGCTTGACAAAGGTAGTGCAGCCTCATTTTTAGGAGGAGTACAGATGTTTGACCTTCTCAATCAGTTGAAAGTCCTTCAGGGGGTTCCCCGAGGCACGTAGCAGTCCTTGGCTGCTGACCCTCGGTCCCTGTTCCGCTTTACCCTGGCAGGGATAGAAAAATACAGACTTTTTACCAGAGTTTCTTCACTTTTCCTAAAACCTGCCAGTCTGCCAGCTTGAAACATCATCCCCTTTTTTGGGGGGAGTAATCTGGCTATTCCAAAGTGCCCTTCTCACTGCACAAATCCCCAGACCAGTCTGTGCTGTGCTGCCTCTTTTCCCCCAACCCTCCTGGATCACATCTGATGGTCCCCATGTGCTGCCAAGCCGCACTGCCTTGGTCCGGACCAGGGCAGGCACCCTGACTGCAGTTAGCAGAGCTCTCACTTTTCATCACATTTCTTAGTCTGTACAAGAGGTCCACCAAAATAACTGAAGCAACTGCAATGTACACAAATAAAATATTCCCAGTGAAAAAGTGTCAGCATCACCTCCGCTGGATCAAAAGTCATGTCAGAGAAGATATCAAAGCATGAAAATCTGCTTGCATAAAAAAGCCAAAAGCCTGAAGCCATCCCAACCACCTTCAAACAAGCCAGGAGCCTGCACACAGAGCTGCTACACAGCGGTGATGGATCAAGAGGTAACACAGTTTCTAGCAAAACTCCTTCAGCTCTTGCCATCTTCTCCCAGAGTTGTTTTCAAACTGTGCAAAGTTTAACTTTTGGGGAAAAAAACCCCATTGCACAGTGTTGGAAATCCTACTTCATTCAAAGACTCGGCTCTTGAAAGGTATAGTTTCCTTTAGGGCAGCAGAAGCAGGAGTCATCTCATCCCAGTCAGAGATGAAATCTGTAAGGGAACTGTTTTCTGCCCAGATTTTGCAGGTGTGGGGAGCAGCTGGCTCCAGGGATGGCTAATGGGGTACACAGGCCTCCAGCTCAACATCATTAGCTCAGGTGCCACCCGGGCAGGAGGAGCCTGCAAGTCGCTCAGTCTGATGGAGCCTGTCGTTTATTCACAGGAGCACCTGCCACACACAAGATGCTTTCCAAGCCCTTAAAAAGCATGGGTTTTGTTTTGTTTTTTTTCCCTAAAGAATCTGCAGTCTAACAGACAAGTTGCACTTTAGGCATTTTTGAAACAATTTTCTGTGGAACCAATTTGATTCACTACATGTGACACCGCACTGAAGGCTGTTCAGTCCCCCGCAGGGCTGCAGAAGGCCTCGGCAGAGCTGTGTTATTCACAGGCAGCAGCTCAGCAGTGGATGCCCGCAAGCTGCGTTTCACAGCTGGGGGAGAGGTGATGGGTGTCTGGTTGGGGTCACCAGGCTGCTCAACCCAGCGCTGGATGTCCTCGGTGCAGAGGTGGCCACGCATGAGCAGAGGATGGCCCAAGGGACCAAACATCTCCAGCGCTTCTGGGTGCTGCTGCTCATCGATAGATTTGGCCTCGTGGCCTTCCTGCTGTGACAGGCGCTGCATAGTTCTGTCACATGCAGTTGTCTCTTCTGTCATTTCTCTAAAAGGGTGAGAGCTCATCATCTCACTGCAGCAAGACAGCCTCTCTGTGCAAGTGTGAATCAACCTTCTGGAGGCTCTGCCCTCATGAAAGGCGACCCAGAGGGTCATGGATGAAATGGAGACCAGCTTATAACACGTTCCTGCACTTAGTGACCAGCTGGGGAAAAAAATAAATTCTGCTGTTTGCATTTTTGCAGTTGAATATTTACTCTCTGTCATTTTTTCCTTAGATGTTAATGCAGGAGGATAATTTGTAGGAAAACCCAGGGGTTTCTGATCACATACTTAGTGTTTTGTGAGTAGAGCACAGTGCCTGCACAGACATCCTTTAGCAGTTCTGGCAAAACACATCTTCTGCTGCCCCATAACAAAGAAAAACATCATATGTCCCCTCCTTGCACAGTTTATCTCTTCCCAGTAGCACTGTGAGGTAGGAGCCCTTTGGAAACACAGACACTGAGAGAGGGGAGATAATTAACTCGTGTCACTTACAGGGCAGACAGCTTTCCTCAGTCCTGCCCATCTGGTGTCCCTGCTAAATTTTGTTCTTCACCCACTAAGGCATTTAAGAGTGTTTCATTCTATGAAAACCCTGTTGTTTCCAATTTCTGGAACTTAAGGGTGAAAAAGCTAAATCTAATATTTCTACAAATTTGATTCTTTGGTGCTGTTGGAAGGGAGAAACAGTATTTGTCACTGATGTTGCATGTGATTAGTGTTGGTACATCATTTCCTTGGGGATGTAGGTGCCTCCATGACTGTGCTGTGCACTATTTCAGTCCTTTCCTATAGTCCTCTGCACCTTCACAAATCTGGCCAGCTGCTTCTCTTACCTTTGCGAAACACACAGACTAAGCAGCTTCTTAAATGGGAACTCAGCGTGTTTTTTCACAGTTTATCTTGTAGCCTTAAGGACGCTGTTTCTTTGCACTTGCTGTTGGTTTTCCCTGCCTAACAGTGCCTGGCTAGCTTTAGTATGTCTCCAAGTTTATCTGTTTGTGCTGAGAGCTGCGCTCTCTTTTGTATCAGTTTATTTCCCTCTGCGTAAGCACACATTATAGTCTGATTTCCTCTTATTGCTTTAAATTGCTCATCTGTTTATACCATCTGCAACATGCCATGTCTGCAGTATCAAGCTACTACTGTTCTTATAATACCTGATACCCTCTGAATATCTCTTGATCTTTGTAAACTAGAGTTTTGCTTAGATCTGCCATCATTTTGTAATTGTTTTTCTTTAGAAAGACAAATGAAGCTGATAGTCATAATGTTAAGTTTGACAAATCTTATATAAAGGAATGAGGATTTTTACATGGGTGAATAATGGAAAGAGTACGCTTGATAATCTCATGGCTGATAACCTATCTCCTATACAGCATTACTAGTCAGCAAGCAAAGCCAAACTGCTGAGGAGAGAGTGACAATGTTGGAAAGCCCAATTTTGAATTTCAAACTCTGAAGTCTAAATTCTATTTAATATTATTTATGGGATCTTATTATGCAGTTTACAAATATACAGATTATTGCCAGTTATTCATGAAAACCAGACTTCCACTTAATCCATATGAATAGTTGGCTGAATGGTGATACTTGGATTTGGGGGGGAGTATATCTGTTATTTCTCCATATGAAAAAAGATATTCCAACATTCCAATCACAGAATGAGAATAGTGTCAAATAGCTCTGTCATGAATAAAGCAAATATGAGTGGTTCCCAAACAGCCCTGAATTTGGGATTTTGTCCAGAAATATTTAGTAAGTTCTTTCAAAAGCAATAACAGAGTGTGCACGTATGCATGTGAAAGTGTGATTTCTGAACATTGGCACACTTATTAAAAATATTTTCAGTGAATAATCCTGTGGTCTCTTAAAAAAAAACTCCTTATGGATGTCTATGGAGAGAAAAAATGATTAATTGAGAAAAATTTGGGAAGGCCTGGGGGAAGTCATGTTTGTACAAACAGAAATTTTACTGTCTGGTTACAGTGCTTAGGTACTGTGGTAAAAAACCTTGATGGTGTCTTTACATTGATCTGATTAGGGCAGTGTAATTTTTGGGGGGCCAACATAAAATAAGCTGTTTTCTTTTTTCTCTATGTTCAGAAACTTTCATTTACATTTAAATAAGTGTTTTATTCAACCTAAACCAGATCATTTTGCTTGGAGGCCTTTTTTTTTAAAAAAAAGGAAACCTAGATCCAGAAAAGCAAGGAGGTAAAAATACACCAAGCTCAAGGTAATCTAAGACAGCTGCCTTCAGATCTCTTCTCTATTGGATCAGAGAAATTTAAAACCAGCCCAAAGTGTGGGTTACGGAGGAAATTATGGAAGTGAGTTCACTTTGGTAAGTGGCCTCGTCACCAGGTGAAAGTTTTCCTCCTGGCTTTCTTCCAGTGAATGCTGATGTTGACAGCTGAGATGAAGAGAGCTGCACTCAAGAAGAGCCTGCAGCTGGGTGTGAGACAGTCCTCTGGGAGCTGGAAAATGTGGACATGGAGCCCTGTTTTGATTGAGGCAGGGAGGCCAGCTGAAGGAACGGAGAGAATGTAAGTGCTCCCGCAGCAACTTCTATTTATTTTGCGTGGACCAGTGTGGGGAGAGTCAAAATACTTGAGAAATCTGAAATAAAATATCACTGCTCCAAGTGAAACTAGCTCAGCCTTCAGCTTGCTCTGACTCACTGTATTCAACTCAAATTTCTAAATGCTTTTGCATCAAATTGGAATTGCCTCTGAAAACACATGTCCAGCTGCAAACTGATCTTTTCCGCTCCTGATCCCTCTCACTCCATTCTGTGGTTACATTTGGCTGTTTCCATCTTCTATTCTTGCACTGACCTATCGGCATTTTTTTCAGCAGCCTCTAAAGAAAAAGAAGATAAAGATGGAGCCCTGTCGAGACGCCCACTCTAATCCATTGCGAAGGCAGGGCTCTTTGTGTGCAGCCTAGCCAAATGGCTGGGTTGCCATTTTCATGTGAGCCTGAACCAGATCCCATCCTTCCCTAGGGGGTGGGATGATGCAAACACAAAGGCTTGGATGCTTGCACAGGCAAGTGGGAGAGAGAGTATAATATTTCCTTCCAATCCTCCAAGCCATTGGGCAGCTGGGAGCCAGGAAGCCGAGCCTTGTGCTCCAGCATACGAGCAGTACAGGCATACTGGAGCTGAACAGCACAACAGCTGGGGGCTGGCAGCTGCTCCGCAGGCAGCATCTGCTGTGCTTTGGAAAAGGAGGTGAGAGAATCAGCACTAACCACCTGGAAGGGCTGTGCCTATTTCTTCTTCCCCTGGTCCTGTCCAAGCATCATTCCCATCTCCCTTGGCTCTGGCCACTCTAAAGGAACAGCCCCTGGTCCTCCTGGTGGGCAATCAGCCGCCGTCTCTTCCCACATCTGTTTGTGTGTGACAATGAATGATGGGGGGAGCCACGCTGCGCCTCGAGTCTCTGCAGGCCAGCGGGGTGGGTGTTGAATTCTGTGAGGAGCTTTGTTTTTGTTTCCCTTCAGTTCCCTCAGGTCTGGAGAACTCTGAATAATGAATGCGGTGTTTACAAGCTGGCTGAATTAAGCAGCATTCAGCTTAATTAAGGGGTTGGTTATTCAGAGAAGAAATCAATGTGTACATCATGTATGTGGTCCAAAGTGCGGTGTGGGAGAAGGTGGGCAAAGACCTTCTCCCTTACCTTGTAGACAGCAAGGCAAGTACCCATGTGCCCCCTTTGGGCAACCTATTATGCCCACAGCCAGGCAGATCTTTCCCCTGTGCTTGCACGGATCTCTGAAGTGGCTTTTTACAGCACCATTTGTCAGCATTCACTAACTGCCCGCTTGGTCCCAAGTTAAGATTTATTATTTGTATTACCATATCACTTAAGCATCTTGCATTGGCTGAGCCGGGACTTACCTGGACCATAGAGATGATCCCAAAGTAAACTTATAAGGTTAGGCTGAGTTTCTCTCTTTCTTGTGTGCATTAAGAAAATGAGGCTGTGGTATTTGCTATCTTCCAGCTGAGCAGTTGTGACCTCAGCGGCATTTCAGGTTGACAGGAACAGGAAATTTCCATTTCCTGCAAGAGCCTGAATGGTAAAGAAAACCCCAAAAGTTTATTGCCAAACATCTAGATTTTTCCTCATTTATGGCAGTAGAATAGGTGGATACCCAGGTCTCATTTCCTAGTGTTTGTGTGATAAGGCCTTAGATAAGTTATTTCTCTTTCCTTCACCTTTCTTTCCCTAATAATAGATTGCAGATAATGGAAGAACTTGTAGGACGTTTAAGTAACTACAGATAAGTGGAAATCTTAAGTGTGAAAATCACAGGTGTAAGCTTTTGGGGAGGCAGAGACTCAGCGTCTCCCTGTGCAGCATCAGTACGATGGGAACCTGAGGCAGGACTAAATACTAGAGTATTTGAAATGAAGGTGCATCTTCACAGACTTCATCTCTCCTTTTTCCTCCCAGGATGTGACTTTTTCTAAATATTATACATTCTCTTTTTCCTCCTGAAGCTCTTGTGCCTTTTGATTTTCATTAATGGTTTTGTATTAGCTTTCATCTTTCTGCCAATCTGTTGGTTTTAGCCTTGGAGGTCAGTTTTCAGTCCCTGGCACATACTTAAATTTTCGAAGATACTGGAGAATTTAAAGCTTGTGAGAGCAGCCCTGATGACACTGGTAGAAACACTCAAATGCCCAAGTAAGGCATAAATTTAAGAGTCTTGTTGAATAGATTTAAATCTGGAATAATGCTACAGAAGTAGTGCAAGTTGTCTAGATTTATACTGGGTGTTTGAAAGCAGAATCAGGTCTTAATTTATTTCACTGGAAGCACCTCTAACACCTTAATAGATAGGTGTTCTGTTGTATAAATGCAGTTAATGAGGATGATTTGAGACTTCCTATATACTGTACTTTTGAAGGTTTACTGTAAGATATTGCAGTTGTAGCAGAAACTGCAGAAAGCACCATGTCCCCACGGTACATTATGTGCAGCACTTCCCAGTGGCAGTAAATGTTCTGGCTTAATCAAAAAGATCACATTTCTTTCTATTACTACCTGCCTAGAGAAGCTAGAATAACTTTTGGCCAAGGAATACATTAGTTTAAATCTTAAATTTCAGAACTAAATTACACAGAGACTTGCAGATACGATTCATATGTCCCCCATTACTTCCAATCTCTTTCTTTTTCACCTGTTAACTTAAATTTGTGTGAGAATTGTAGTGCCGCTGGTAGCAATTGCGCTGGTCGGAGGCTCTCACACAGGCAGGCACAGCGTGCAGGCATCCCCAGTGTGCTGGGACTTTACTCCCCAGACTCAGCACAGTCCAGCCACCTCACTGGTCACCTTCTCCTGTTGGAGGTTGTTTAGCTAAACTGTTCCTAGTGAACTGTCTGCTCAGCCGGAGTCACTCTTGTACTTCTTGCAAATTATCCTGAAGAAGCCATAGCTTTAGATTTAAATCACTATGTTCTGCCACTTGCAAAGTTCATGGAGAGATTTCTGTGGACATTTGTTGGCCTTTGGGCTCTCCCTAACCCGATACCTGCAGGCACATCTTTGAGCAGTTCTGTCTCTACCTACTGTGATGTGTAAGCATCCCAGTTTGGTAAAATGGGGATAACGCTGGTTACCCACCCACCGCACATGCCTGTCATGAAGATTTATGAAGTGATATTTTCAAAGTGTAACGCATTATTTATGCCAGGTGCTGTGATCTATCAATAACAAATGGGATAAACATTGAGTAGTTAAATATTTAAAGCACAGCCTTTGGAACTGGGACATCTGTGACCTTTTCCAGCTCTCCTAATGGCTTCCTGCCTGTCCCTGGATGAGACACTTCCCCGTTCCTGCCACTCTTCTCTCCCCAGCTTTTATATAATGCATCTGTTTAGCTCTGAACTCTTCTGATGAGCAGTGCTCTGATGAGGTGCTGGCTGAAAGGCAGGTTCAGTGGGTCCTGGATGCTCATGAGGCCCTCAAGGCTTTGGACAGAAGATTTCAGCCCAGTCTGAATTCAGGGGTGGAAAGGAAGAACAGCTCTTCCACCAGCCACCTTCAGTTTTATTTCAACTCTAAACTTTCCTGTTATTGTCTGTTCCCAGTATTACATCCACTGTGTAACTCGGTATGCCAGGGCTGGTTTTGGGTGTCACTGTATCACAGCTCTAGGAAACATCTGGCACAAGGCAGTGATAGCTCTATGAAATGCAATGGCCTGAGACAGAGAAGATGGCTGGGAATAGACTATTTAAGCATCCCTTCTGCTCTTAACAGAACAGAAAAAAACCAGAACAGAAAAAAATGTGCATTCCTATAGGTTTGACAATAAGCCTTTTCACCTTTTAAGAGAAACCTGATGTTGACTTTTCTTCCTGGCTGGTGCATTTCCCCAATTCCAGAGCTCAGGTATACAGATATATAGTGGGTACCTGCTCAGTTTGTATCATACCAAAATATTGATAGAAAAAATTGCTGCACACATACACCAGAACAGTTTTTTAAATTGAATAGTTGTCATAGATCTAGTCAAACTGAGGCAGTAATCCCAACTCCAACTATGAGAGATCGCTTCCTGGCTCTCATGGTTGATAACATGCCCAGCTGTAGATCTTGAGAACCGACATGGAAAATGTCCTCATTTAGTCATTTACTCATGTACTTTCCTTGCCCTGGAAGTACATATCAGTCTGATGTCCACTCATTTGACTGTGATCCAGTGGAATGCTCAACACAGACATCTTTTATAAATCACATCCAAGGCACTTTCACGGTGATATTCCTTGAAGGTCCGCAACACAGAGTAGACTTTGTCCCTGGGTTCTTGGTAGCAGCTTCTGACTCAACTGCAATGTGCATATTTTAAGATGGAGTATTTTTTTTCTGTAGTACTTAATGTTCGGAGAGAGTTTAATTGAGAAACATGAGTAATTGGCATTAACATTCACTTCTGAGCAAGAGAACAGCTTTGATAGCATCTATACTCATTAGACTTTTCGCTCCAAACACTGTTCATTACAGTGAGTGCTCTTTGTAT
Source organism: Sula dactylatra (assembly GCA_013389905.1). Lineage (NCBI taxonomy): Eukaryota > Metazoa > Chordata > Aves > Suliformes > Sulidae > Sula > Sula dactylatra. The sequence continues at coordinate 62,829 of WEKW01005106.1, forward strand.
TGGCTTTTACTTTGTAAACACAGCACAGATTCTGCTCAGCACAGAAGCATGCCTTGAACAAACACTCTGTGGCTACACAAGAGTAAAAAGTTTTAACTGTTGAAAAGAAACAGGTGGAGCACTGCAAGTGCTTTGAGAAAATTTCTAAGCACTCTGCAACACGACATAAAAACCTGCAATGACAGGACACAAGATTTATTTACTGGCTGCCTAACTGGCATGAGTAGGATTGATTTTGGTCACATACTGAAATGAATCCTTGGAAAAGCTCAAGATTCAACTTGAGAGGCCTAATGAAAGTTTTTTGGGCTATGCTTATGGAGCCAGGACCACTCTAGGCAGTGCAGGAGCATGAACTATGCCAGCAGTGAGACAGGAGGGAGATAGACAGGTCTCGGTACTTCACGCTTCTGCCTGCTCATGTAAAAGTCCTGAACAGCAAATGGATACTGATCCCCAAAATGACTATATCAGCATGTCGGCACTGCACTCCCTTTCCTCCTACCACTGGAATTAGTACAGGTGAGAGACACTTAAGCACCTGACAGTCTCTGTTTATTTTTTTAAATGCAACTTAACTACAGATGCATGAATAAGCACTTCCTCTGTTCACTGTGGAAAAGAAGCACACAGATTAATGCTGATTTTCAGCTAGCTTATAAAATAAGAATATTGTGTTACTGTAATATCTAAAATGGCCCTAGGGCAGAAGATAGGAAGTGTGTTCTGTGTCAATTCACCCCTTCACTCCCTGATTAAATTTGCACCCAAATCAAGTAGTTCAAAGTCTCAATTTGTTTAATGAGTTGACTTGACAAATAGATCATTTTCTCTTTTAGCAATTACCCTGAAAATGTGAGTCAGCAGGAGCCCTGATTTTCATACCTATCAATACAAACAGATTGGGGATCTTGTTCTACTGTGCTATTATACTTCACGTTTTCACAGTTTTAAAGCACTTCTCAGGTAATGTGCCATCTATTATTTCAAGTAATGCTAACTATGCTCATGTTGAGTGAAGTACAGAAATGTCAATTGCTTTATGCCAGTGTTTGAGGATAACATGCCAATGCAAGATCTCTTGGATCCCAGTTGCCTGCTGTGACCATCTGACCTGAGATTTTACTCATTGCTGCACCATGCAGGGTGGTCTACAGTAGCCAAATAATTTCAAAGAGCTTCAGCCTCTTTATTTGGTCCATGGCTTCCTGGATAAGGTATAGCCAAGAGCCAGAAAATCCTAGGGACCACTGCTCCTTTAGGAACCTCTATTAGAAAAATGCTGCTTTGGGAGCACATTTCTAATGCCAGTATCATATGAAATTTGCCTGGTTAGGCTCTTCATCCTGCACATAGCAATGCAGCCCAAGGAATAGAGCTTTGCTTGGTTTTGGCCTAACTAACTAAACTAAATGAACTGAAGTAAATGTGAAATTTGCCATGATGAAGAATATAGCAGTTGAGTGCCCTGGGCCAACAGTTCCCCAGTCACCTCTCCCAGATACAATGTTTTTGCTCTTTCCAACCATGCATTCTTCTAGCCTGTAGCCCAGGAAAAAGTCTTAGGTGAAATCAAACCATCTTTCTTCTTTGCTGGGCTCAAGGCTCATCTGGGAGGCTGGCTTGGCATGAAAGAGCCCTGCCCCTGATAGGTACAGATGAAAGTGCTGCCAAGGCTCATCTCTGACTCTTATTTCCTGTCTCCTGCTCTTTCCCATCATGGCAGCTGCCATGAGGCATTTGTGGTATAACACTTGCAGTAAGTCCATGCCAGGGGAGACCATCTTGATGCCATTTTCCTGTTGCCCAGCAGCAGAAGTATTGAAGGGGCTATAGCCCACAGGAGAGACACTTACCAGATGTTGGTGGCCACAGTATCCTTTCCCTTCATGCTGCAAGCATCAGTTTTCTTCTTAAAAAGTAGTAACAGCATAGTACTGTTACTACTGTTGCTGTTGCTTCACAGTAACAGAAAAAAACCATAGGTTGCTCCAGCCACATAACTTGCATTTCTCATTGCCTCTTTCCTGCTTCTTCTTTCTACTTCTAAGCTTTGTTCCCTTCTTTCTTAGAGATCCAGCAGGATCTTATGCTAAAGTACCAATCCCCTCTCAGTGGCAATCCCCTCTCAGGCACCACTGTTAGGAGGTGGGAGCATGAATGTGACCAGTTATCGCGGTGTGGCTGATGTGCTGTGAAGCCCTACCCAAATATAACTCGGGGAAACTGGCCTGTGGGACTAGACTCCAAGACTGTAGCTGTGGTTCTTGCAGAGCATGGAGGGACAAGTCTGTCAAGGGAATAGAAAGTGAGGGAGTATGAGGAAGAACAGGAGGATGATAGAGCCCTGATGGACCAGAAGAAAGAATGAGCTTGAGGAAAGTGTGTGAAGGCAGAGCAAGGGGAAAGGATAGAAGTAAGAGCATAAATATGGGCAGGAAGGAGCAACACAAGGCCTTAATGACAGAATTAGAGCTATGATGAATAAGGTTAAGGACTGGCAGTAAATAGATACACAGTCTGAATGGTAATGGATAAGGAACTTCAGCTGCAGAGCTGTGAATGTTAAGGACGGGAGGAAAATAGGCAGGAGAGAGTTTTCAGTAATCTAGTTAGCCAGGAGGGACCTCAACTCAGCTCTTTGGACCTCAGAAGCTCATTGGAACAAGGTAGGATGCTCATGAGAACAAGCTTTCTTGGGGGTTCATGAGGCTTTCTGATGGAAATAGCATAGAAAGACCTTTGCACAGTAGATCTTTATCCCTGCTAGCTTCACTCCTAGCTGGAAATAGAAGACAAAACAAAAATAAATATTTCTTTTCCTCCAGCAATCCTCAGTCATTGAAATATTGAGTCTGTGAGTTTGGTTTAATCAATGCTGGTGTGGTCAAACTTGTCACTTGTAGACAAAAATGCGTGTATGTTGGAAGAGAAAACAAGACCAGAAAAAATAAACACTATTGACAATGGCCTTTGAGCAAAAGTGGATTTTGTTTCTGTTACCCTCTATATTTTAAACCTCCTAGATCAAAGTTCACAGTAGCAGTCAAAACTAAGTTCGGAGTCCTTAGTTCACAGTAAGGAGCTTGAATAAATGACCTGATTTGTCAGAAGTTCAGAGGACTGACTTCCCATGAAAGCAGTGAAAATATCCAGTACTGAGTGTCTTCCAAAACAAAGTTTTAATTAATTGTGACACTTTTTCTGATCCCAGGGTCTTTGACATGTCTCCTGTGATGTCTTGGACCCTTCAGCTTTGTTTCCTAGTAGAGGAACAATAAACGATCCGAAGTCTGGCATGTTCCAAATGTTTTGTCCCTGGATCTGGGAAAAAAGTGGCCCAAAACCATGCAGAATTTTCTTCTTTTTCTATGCTGAGGGGAATAACCTTAAGAAAAAAGAAATCCTCTGTTTATTCATGGAGCTTGTTCTAAACAGAAAAGGCAGTGAAGATATCTGGTGTAGCTGAAACTAAGTATAACACAGCACATTTTTCCAAGACTAAACACTGGCTCATACTAAGAAAAACAGTCTTGAAGATTATCTGAAACCATACTGTCTGCTGATACCTGGTATCAGGTACCTGCTGATGTCTGGTATCATAGAATTACAGAATTTTGTGAGTTGGAAGTGACCTGCAAGGAACCTTCTCTGAGTGTGTCATAGCAGATATTTAACTCTGGGCGTCTGATTCTGAAAAAGTCAGCATAGATTTTTTTTATGTTGATTAGCTCCATTTTGGCTAAAAGAACCAATTTCACTAAAGGAGAGATGGAGAAATATTGCACACCAGCATGATAACCTTGTGTGACAGCATAGTCATGATAAATACGCTCTACATCTATAAGTTCAGTCTGATACATAGTCTGGACCAAAGGGTTCTCTCGCAATGTGATGATCTATTGTATTGCCCAGCCAACTGGAGTGGCATTAAAATGAATTATACCAGGCTCCTGGTTTGGAAATTGTCTAGTCCATTATTTTTTAAGAACAGATTTCTTAAAGGGCAGAAAGAACCTTGGAGAGAGAGAATGAATTGGAAACAAATTGTAACCATGACATTCTGCCCTCTTTCCTCTCGTTGCCATTTTTGGCAATTAGGGCATTATTTCCTCTTTCCTGTCAAGGACTGTTAGGGTTTGAAAAAGGCTTTTCAGTCTTTTGCCTTTGTTCTGATTTGCAGAAAGGGAAGAAAAGAGTTGTTTATCCTTCCATGCCTGCACAGCTATCTCTGTGTTTCCTTTTCCTTATTATATATCCTTTTCTTGTTTTCTAATACAGTTTCATAAAGTGAATATAAGAGATGGAGCAATGGGTTGCCGGGGCTAAATCCTTAGTATTTTACAACTCTTTCATGATGCCACAGACCATGATTTGCTGTACTGTTCAACCAGTCTCTATGTTCACACTTTTCTGTGTTTTTGTAATAATCACATTTATGCATGTTCTTGTTCTTCCAATTGACTTGTGTGAGATGGTCCCCAAATTGTCCAAACAATTCTCAGGTTACTAGGTAAGGCAATTTTCTTTTATTTTCTATTTCTTTTCTTTCTTCTTTTCTTTTCTTTTCTTTTCTTTTTCTTTTCTTTTCTTTTCTTTTCTTTTCTTTTCTTTTCTTTTCTTTTCTTTTCTTTTCTTTTCTTTTCTTTTCTTTTCTTTTCTTTTCTTTTCTTTTGTTTTCTTTTCTTTTCTTTTCTTTTCTTTTCTTTTCTTTTCTTTTCTTTTCTTTTCTTTTCTTTTCTTTTCTTTTCTTTTCTTTTCTTTTCTTTTCTTTTCTTTTCTTTTTTCTTTTTCAACTATGCTAATTTTAAATATTCTACTGACCATGTTCTACATTTCCAGTGGTATACCTGCCACAGCTTTTGTATTTCTTCTGTAGCTAGAAAAATTTTCAGCACCACCATAACCATGCAACATAAGTTCTTTGGTAATAGCTAGTGCTTTCATGTTGTCACAGAATCACAGAATGGTAGGGGTTGGAAGGGACCTCTGGAGATCATCTCATCCAACCCCTCTGCTTCAGCAGGGACACCTAAAGCAGGGTGCACAGGACCACATTCAGGCAGGGTTTGAATGTCTCCAGGGAAGGAGACTCCACAACCTCTCTGGGCAGCCTATTCCAGTGCTCTGTCACTCTCACAGTAAAGAAGTTTTTCCTCATCTTCAGGTGGAACTTCCTGTGTTCCAATTTGTGCCCATTGCCCCTTGTCCTGTCATTGGGCACCACTGAAAAGAGTCTGGCCCCATCCTTTTGACATCCACCCTTTAGGTATTTATAAGAATTGATAAGATCCCCCCTCAGTCTTCTCTTCTCCAGGCTGAACAAACCCATATCTCTCAGCCTTTCCTCATAAGAGAGATGCTCCAGTCCCCTGATCATCTTCGTAGCTCTCTGCTGGACTTCCCTGAGCAGTTCCCTGTCTTTCTTGAACTGGGGAGCCCAAAACTGGACAGAGTACTCCAAACGTGGCCTCACTAGGGTGGAGTAGAGGGGGAGGATAACCTTACTCCACCTGCTGGCCACACTCCTTTTAATGCACCCCAGGATACTGTTGGCCTTCTTGCCCACAAGGGCACAGTGCTGGCTCATGATCAGCCTGTTGTCCACCAGCGCTCCCAGGTCCTTCTCAGTGGAGCTGCTTTCCAACAGGTCAACCCCCAACCTATAATGGTGCATGGGGTTGTTCCTCCCCAGGTGCAGGACCTTACACTTGCTTTTGTTGAACTTCATGAGGTTCCCCTCAGCCCAGCTCTCCAGCCTGTCCAGGTCTCGCTGAATGGCAGCACAACCTTCTGGTGTATCAGCCACTCCTCCCAGTTTGGTATCATCAGCGAACTTGCTGTGGGTACACTCTGTCCCTTTGTCCAGGTCATTGATGAACTTGTTGAACAGGACTGGACCCAGCACAGACCCCTGGGGAACACCACTAGTTACAGGCCTCCAACCAGACTCTGCGCCATTGATCACAACCTTCCCAGCTCTGCCATTCAGCCAGGTCTCAAATCACCTCACTGTCCTCTCATCTAACCCACACTTCCTAAGCTTACCTATGAGCATGTTATGGGAGACAGTGTCAAAAACTTTGCTGAAGGCAACTCCCTTCACCTACCCAACCAGTCATGCCATTGCAGAAGCCTATCACGTTGGTCAAGCATGATCTCCCCTTGGTGAATCCATGTTGACTACTTCTGATAACCTTCTTTTCCTCTGCATGCCTGGAGATGACCTCCAGGATGAACTGTTCCATCACTTTTCCAGGGGTAGAGGTGAGGCTGACTGGCCTATAGCTTTCTGAGTCCTCCTTCTTGCCCTTTTTGAAGACTGGAGTGATATTGGCTTTCCTCCAGTCCTTGGGCATTTCTCCTGTCCTCCATGACCTTTCAAAGGTGATGGAGAGTGTCTTAGCGAGAGCATCTGCCATCTCCCTCAGCACTTGTGGGTGCATCCTGTCGGGGCCCATGGATTTGTGAAGATCCAGTTTGCCTAGGTGATCTCTAACCCAATTCTCCTCAACCAAGGGAAAGTCTTCCTTTCTCTAGATTTTCACTCTCACCCTTGGGGCTGAGATCAGCGATATTAGATAGGATGATCCCCAGAAAGACATACTGATTTTGTGTTATCCAAGATATCCAGTAAGACAATGCAATTTTGATCCATTACAGCCTATCTAACCCTGCAAACCCCGATCTTTCCCACACAGAGCACATGTAGAGGTGCTGAATAGTATTGTGTGAGTTCAGAGATTCACAGCATTATTTGGTTGCCATTGGTATCCTCATCTGCCCCTCACCTCCATTTGGAAACTGCTTTTACTTGCACTCTGCATTTTGATTTCTGGCCTTCAGAAAAAATGTGCAATTTTGTATGATACCTAGGCAGACCAGGTGGTAGTTGCGGGTGAATCACCTTCAGTCTTGGATGTGCGAAATTGTTTAGTAGCTTATTGAGTCTAAAGGTGAAAGAGACTTGCATATGTTTCATCTGAATTCATATACAGTTGACTTTGGATGTGTTGGTCCATGAAAGTTGCTCAGGTCAACATGGCTTTGATTTTTCATGAAGTCCCTACAACTGAAGTCCTAATTTTGGACTGTGATGCCTAAGTCGCCTGCAACAAATAATATTTTATATGATCATGGGTTGGTTGCTTATTTTGACAGATGCTAATGTTTTGATAGATGCTAAAAATGTTGGTACAAGTACCTTTTTCTGATAGTTCCTATTGCTGTCTGCACCATTGGCCCCAATTCTCGCATGGTTTTATGTAGACTTTTCAGTGTACAATCCCTATAGGGTGATGATCAATTTGTGTAATTTAATAATTACAAATAATTACATAATTTGGATTTTTCCAGTGTCATGAGCAGCTGGTGATGGATCTACAGGCATAGAGTGTCTGTTTGTGCCCTCCCAAGGCTCTCTTGGAACTGCTCAGTGATGTTAAGTAGTTAAACAGCAGGGACTTTCTGGGAACAGTCCAGCTTGCTCTGGTATTAGGAGCCATTTAGCAAATGGTGATAACTAATTTAATTAAGATCAGATGCTAATGCCACTTGTGAAGATGATGCCGTATGGACACAGGCCTACTGTTCTTTGGCTCTGAAGCATCCTTCTCTGATTTTTGGAGTGCCAGGATATACACGCACTAACACGCTGACAGCAATGCACAATAAATGCTTGAAGTATTCAGCTATTTCTTATTCAACCAAAGTATTTTATCTAATCAGCTGTCAGATGTTGTCAAGACCAGCAGTTTTATCATTCCTGAAAGAATTCATTCCTCAAATGATCAATGTTCTGAAATTCTTGTCACTTACTGTGTAATTTACACTTTGGGTCTAATTTACACACTTTGGGTGCTCAAAGATTAGTCTGCACTGATAGTATATGTCTACTTTTTGTCAGTCAGTAGAGGGGTTCTGACTAATTGTTGGTGCTTTTCTGCTGTCGCGTATTATGTCTACATGTTCTACGGAGCAAGACTTCCATCCTCTGTCAGTTTGGAAAAAATATCCTCACCCAATAGGTTACTATATAGGTCAAGAAAATCCTGTTTGTATTTCCTACGTCCAACAATTTGGACAATTTCCAGCTAAACCGTGTAGCTCTTTGCCACAGAATAGTGTGGATACTAAGAGTTTCCATGGTTTTTAGAACACATTAGACAGATTCACGGAACATATTGTAATACTTCTTTCTGTCTAGCAATGCTGTTGACGACAAAGGCCTGATATAGATTATTGTACTTATTTTTGTCAGTCATGACTGAAGACTGGATCATGGAGTAAACTCAAAGTATTCCCATATTTCTACCATTTCTACCCATCATAACTTGTCTTAAAGCATCAGCTGAAATGGTAGCTGTTAAGATTACCAGCAGTGACTCAAGTTTCACCACAATCAAAACAGACCGTTCTGTCTGATGATGTATAGACAGAAGTAATAGAAATGTTGCTAACTCCTCTAGGTAGACTCCTGATGTTCCTTATCAGCAATGGATGCTGCAATGACAACAGGATCAGGCTTAACAATAACCCTATCATTTTGCTCACATGTTTTTTCTCTGGTCAGGTTCATCCTTGGTGTCCTGGTGGTAGCTGTTGTTTATCCTCTTATGTTTTGCTTGTAGACTTAGCACCTGGCACTTACACTTATCACACAGCTGGATGATGATTTCTTGTTTGACAGCTGAGGGCTCTTCGACATTTGCAGATATTATTGTCAGTGCTCGTCCTGATAAAAGGCCTTTTATAAATAACTGACAGCTTGCACATCTAGGTACGTCTTTAGTTGTGATATTAGGTATTTAGCAGGATTTGTGGTTTCATAGAATCTGACAGGGATGGCAATGTAAGCATATCTGCTGGGGTCCTGTTATGTATGAATATCTATGAAAACCACTCAGTTTTCATTTTCTATTCTCTGCATGACTGCTTACAGGTAACTCCAGAGTGAGAAAAGAGGCAGAGTTATAAATTTTGCCTTGTCTCTGCTTCAGAAAGCTTTAAAATATTCTTGTTGATATACCGTAAATTTGAAATCCCATGAAGTCTTGTCTTTGTTTGTAATAAAGGAAGAACTGTCAGAATCTAGACATAATATTGAAATAGCTCTGACTCCCTGCAAATAGGTTTTTAACCAAGAATTCTTTCTTTTTCGTTAACCAACTGAGTGTATATCTATTGTGTGATTGAGTCAATGCCCCATTATTTCAAATTTGTAAATACCTGACTCTGGTCATCCAAGGAGTTCTCCAGCATAGATATGAGAGACAAATTCACAAGTCCTGCTTCCACAATAAGGTTTTTCCTAACTTTTCCTCATCAGAAAACAAGAGAAGGAGAACAAAAATACATTTCATCCACTGGTTTCTCAAACATTCCCCCACAGTTCTGTGAACACAGAAGGAAAGATCCTTCTAGAGGTGTAGAGGTTGAAACCATGCATAAAAATTCTCTGGATAGATGCTTTCTTGATTGCTATGTGCATAAACAGCTACCAGTCATAGTCTCTAACTCTTGGTCAGAGATTCCTCAATATTTTGTTGCTGACATTCTTTAGAAGAGGGAACAGCTTTCTGCAATGTGTTACTTGCTGCTGAAGGACCAATGAAGGTTGGTGGCATGTGGCTCTAGCTCCATTGCTGAGGTTTTGCTAAATGGGTTTTACACGCAGAACAGGAACCCTCTTTCTTTTCACATTTAAATGCTTAGCTGAAAAAAGTTTGCTATTATAAAAATAAGGAAGAAATTTTTTACGATGACAGTGGTGACTACACTGGCACAGGTTGTCCAGAGAGGTGGTAGATGCCCCATCCCTGGAAACATTCAAGGTCAGGTTGGACGGGGCTCTGAGCAGCCTGGTTGAGTTGAAGATGTCCCTGCTCTCTGCAGGGGGGTTGGACTAGATGACCTTTAAAGGTCCCTTCCAACCTAAACTATTCTATGATTCTACTCTATGATTCTATTCTAAAAATAGTACATTAGAAAGTATGGTCAAGGCCCAAGAAAAAGAGCAGCTTAGATAACTACCATCAATGAGCAGGCATCCATCTTCATTTACAGAACACGTAAACATTGTGAGAGCATAATGTGGCTGAAAAGGACTGAGAAGAAACTGAGGCGATATAGTATCAGATAAGAGTAGGAGTCTACATGAGATGTTCCTTAAAATGCCACATCCCCATTTCTAGAATTATTGTCCTTTCTCCTATCAGAGTTTCCAGGCTCACCAGTTTTCAGAGCATGTGATTTAGCAACAAAGCAGTGTGGGTTCTTTTATATGCAATCTTCAAGGATTTTTAAAAAACAAAACTGGTGTTTAGCCCCAATCAGAGACCAGAGCTGTCACTGGGTGGCAAATTGTTCAAATCTGTAACAAGAAAATGAACCTCTGCTATAAGCAGCAGGGAGACAACAGGTATGTATTAAAGCAAGGAGAATGGTTGGATGGAAAGCAGGAACAAATGATGCAAAGGTGGCAATGGGATGCTTTAACTTTTAAAATAAATCTGGGATTAAGTCTTTTCAGGAGAATAGCACTACACCAGTAAAGTGAAACAGAGAACTGCAGTGCTGAGCCCTGGAAGATGAGAGATGTATAAACCACATCTCTAACATTCACAACAAGCAAGAAATGGCAGTAAATTTCTAGCTATGAGCCTAGGATGCTGCTGTCAAAAACTCTGATAACATTTGATGCAGTAAATAAGACTGGAAGGTAAATATAGAGTCAACATTTACCCTGCAGTTACTGACAAGTAGATGTAAACTGATGGTCATTAGGATCCTCTGCGAGTGGAAGAACATGTCTTAGGACATGTTGAAATTGAATTACCATTGGATAAATTGAGTTGTAAGAAATTACCATTGGTGTGTGCAGTCCTTTGAACTGAAAGAGCAGACACCCTGTAAGGAGAAAGGAATGAAAATCTGTGGGTGTGTTTCTGGGCAGGCAAGAACTCCGTCTTTGGGAGTGCGGACCTATGATTTGCCTTACAAAACTGAAGAGCTTAGGGTTAGAACACAGAAAGTGATCTAGTGATCATGGAGAAACATGAACATGCAAGAAGATTTCTCAGTGCTATGTACACAAGCCATCGGAAGGAACTGCCTCAACTTGCCCAAATATTTGTTCCTGCTCCAAAACGGTTTCTGTAAGATCTGTACATTAGAATAACAGGCAGCTGTGGCACTTCTCTTACAGAGCAGGTTACCAAAATCCTCCAGACTCCTAACTGTCACAATCTCATTTCTGGTTCATAAAAAGCATTTTTAATCTTTGTTTTACAAGGCTTTCAGATATTAGTTTCAGAGCTTTGTTAAACTGAGATGTATTGGTGATACAACATAAGGAAACTTGCAAAGATCCTTTATTTTTCTGAGCAATTGTTGATGGATAAAAATCTGCAAAGACAGTATCATTGTTTTTGTGTCACTCTGTATACATGAGTCAGAAATTTTAAATCAGATTTTGATCCTCTCTATATATGTATGCATGTATATATTTGTACATTTATACATTTTAAATTTATATTTATAACATGTGAAGACCACTTCCTCCTCCTAGTGAATGTTTTATCTACAAAAATGGATTTAGAACTGAATGAAAAAAGTGTGACCTCTATTTTTCTCTTTGCTCTTCATTCAGGGGAACACAACTGATTTCAGTAGGAGTTGCCTCTCATTAAAACTAGTGAGTGTAACAGAACAGCCTTTACAAGTAAGGGGTATAGAATAGCAAGCTAAAATCACCCAAATGCATTTACTGTTCAAGCTAGGATTTAAAAGACCTAAGAACCTTATTTATGTAATTTTTATTTCCCTTTAACCCCTTGGCAATAGCTGGTAGGACTTCTGCCATAAGCACTAATGAATTTTGCATTGAATTCTGACTCTTGGCATTTAGGGCTTAATAAAATCTTCTTTTCCTTTATCTGGAAGATTCCTTTTCTGCTAATTGGTGTCAACATCAATCAAGATCAGAGGTACAACAACACTAGTTTAAAGGCCTTTTGCTCATCTGCTTTATACCCCAAGTAATATGGAGCTGTAGGCAGCTTACACATAAAAGTGGCAATAAACGTCCTTTCACTCTAAAATGCACAAAAATCTTAGAAACTTTGAAAGATTGTATTGTTGCAACAAATTAAAAGTTGCTTCTAGAAGTCTGTCAGTTACACAAGTGGCATTTTGAGTGTGTGTGGCTGTGCTAAATATTTTGCATAGCTCTAGAAGAGCTTCCTCCAGACCTTCAGAATTGTGGGTGACACTGGGGAGTTCTTTAGAGGAAGCTCCCCTGGAAAGTGAGGGCTGGGTGACAGCTCCCTGCATTTGCATGTCTAGTGTTATATGCAGTAGGCATATTCAGGGCAATTTACATCACTTGTGCAAGTTCAACAGATCATTAAAACCTGTGCTTGGCTGGGGGCAAGAGTAGAATTTGGAAGTTTGGTTCTATACAGCTGATGGGCAGCACCTTGTTTCCATGTGAGGTGATTGCCCCTTGCTCTGTGCAAGGCTGGAGATCTTGGGTCCCACTGAATTTGGAGTTTGCCTAGGTCATAAGCAAGATCCAGGCAACCAGCAGCTCCGGGTGAGTCCCTGTAGAGGCTGTTTGATGATGCACCAAATATCGTACCTGTTGGTGAGGTAGTGGCTCCTGAACCAGCCAGCTCCCATCGTCCCTGCAGGAACTTGGAGAAGGGAGTAGCAGCCCATCAAAATCAGTTGTAGGGTTGCAACAACTGCTCCTGCTGTCTTGTAGCCTTTCAGAATACTGTTCTTTTTCTAAACAAGCCATGAAAGGATGATGTCAAAGATAAAAATAGGACACTACAGGGCGGCCTATAATACACAGACTCTGCCTAAACACTGATCATCTCCTTCCAGTCCTGCAAAAAGTAACACAAAAGTATAATAATTACAGTGGCAAAGGACCATAGCCCCTACCCCTTACAGTAATGAGGGGTGGATGTGTGTGTGCATGAAGACCAAGTCAAGGAATGGAGGAGTCGACTAGGAAAGTTGGTTTGTAAAGAATGGCTTTTAGTAATGACCAAAACTTGTGTGCCTGCTCAATGGCTCATGGGAAGTGACTTCAGACTACGTGCCTGTGCCCAGCCATGCTCAGCCCCAGCAGACTCACTGCAGAGTCATCACAATGAAACAGCAAAGGGTAAAGAAATTATGCCCCTGGCTTTCTGAGAGCACACCTTTTGGTGACCAAGGCTGCACGTGTCTGCTGACTATTCCCATGGGTAGAAAGATTTAATTGCATGGAGCTTACTGACCCTTCAGTGCCTGATGTACCCTCTTGATCCAAAAGGCTTCCTCACCACCATGAGAGCAGACGGGACTGTTTCAAAGGATGCGGCAACCCCAGCTGGGGTATCCCCACCTCCACCACTCTCAGTGCAGAAGCCTGCAGTGCAGAGTTGAGATGGTATGTGGAGATCCTAATGCTTCAGTAAGACCAGCAGAAAGCTTTGCCTAAGACTGATGAGTCTTGCTCTGTCCTTCACATGGTCAATGTATTACTTAGTAAAACGTAAGTGAAGAAAAAGATTACTCTTCTACACACCAAATCAAAGCCAGAGTTGACATATTTGGACCCAGTAATATTTTTCTTCTAAAGAAAGATAAATTAAATGCAGGGTATTCCCTTCCTTTCCCGTGGCTGAGCTGGGGAAAAGTGCTCTCATTCAAAGAAGTACTATAAGACTGAAATCAATGCTGACACAGGACCAGAGGCAACAAACAGCAAATTCCCAGTCCTCCCATGATACCTTGTGGTTCACACTACTGCACAACTCATTGAGCTGTAGCATTAGGGTAGCTTAATGTTGCTGCCCAGTGAAGCCTAAAATGAAACAGTGGGGAGCTTCATGGTACTTGCTTTCTTAGGTGCAACGGTGACCATAATGGAAGAATACACAAGGAAAGGACAAACATGTACATAGAATCACAGAATCATTTAGGTTGGAAAAGTCCTTTAAGATCATTGAGTCTGACCACTAACTTAGTACTGCCAAGTCCACCAGTAAACCATGTCCCTAAATGCCACATCCACATATCTTTTAAATACCTCCAGGGATGGTGGCTCAACCACTTGCCTGGGCAGCCTGTTCCAGTGCTTGACAACCCTTTCAGTGAAGACATTTTTCCTTGAGGTCATTTCCTCTTGTCCTATCACTTGCTACTTCAGAGAAGAGACTGAAACTCACTTTGCTACAGCCTCCTTTCAGGTAGTTGTAGAGAGCAAGAAGGTCTCCCCTCAGCCTCCTCTTCTCCAGGATAAACAACCCCAGCTCCCTCAGCCGCTCCTCAGAAGACTTGTTCTCCAGACCCTTCACCGCATTTGTTGCCCTTATCTGGACACGCTCCAGCACCTCAATATCTTTCTTGTACTGAGGGGCCCAAAACTGAACACAGTATTTAAGGTGTGGCCTCACCAGTGCCAAGTACAGGGGCACGATCACTTCCCTACTCCTGCTAGCCACACTGTTCCTGATACAAGCCAGGATGTTGTTGGCCTTCTTGGCCACCTGGGCACACTGCTGGCTCATGTTCAGCTGGCTGTCAGCCAGCACCCCCAGGTTGTTCTCTGCTGGGCAGCTTTCCAGCCACTCTTCCCAAGCCTGTAGCATTGCATGGGGTTGTTGTGACCCAAGTGCAGGACCTGACACTTGGCCTTGTTGAACCTCATACGATTGGCCTCAGCCCATTGATCCAGCCTGTCCAGATCCCTGTGCAGAGCCTTCCTACCCTCGAACAGATCAACACTCCTGGCCAACTTGGTGTTGTCTGCAAACTTACTGAGGGTGCATTCAATCTCCTCATCCAGATCATCGATAAAGATATTAAACAATAGTGGCCCCAACACTGAGACCTGGGGAACACCACTTTTGACTGGCTGCCAACTGGATTTAGCTCTGTTCACCACAACTCTCTGGGCTTGGCCATCCAGCCAGATTTTACCTAGCTTATTACCTGTCTAAGCCATGAGCAGTCAGTTTCTCTAGGAGGCTGCTGTGGGAGACAGTATCAAAGGCTTTACTAAAGTCCAGGTAGACAACATCCACAGCTTTTCCCTCATCCACTAAGTGGCCACCAGTCATAGAAGGAGATCAGGTTGGTCAGGCAGGACCTGCCTTTCATGAACCCGTGCTGAGTGGGCCTGATCACCTGGTTGTCCTGTAAGTGCCATATGATGGTACTCAAGATGATCTGCTCCATAACCTTCCCCAGCACTGAGATCAGGCTGACAGGCCTGTGGTTCCCTGGATCCTCCTTCCGGCCCTTCTTGTAGATGGGTGTCACGTTTGCTAACCTCCAGTCAGCTGGGACCTCCCCGGTTAGCCAGCACTGCTGATAAAGGATTGAAAATGGCTTGGTGAGCACTTCTGCCAGTTCCCTCAGTCCCCTTGGTTGGTTCCCATTGGGCCCCATAGACTTGTGTGTGTCTAAGTGGTGTAGCAGGTCACTAACCGTCTCCCCTTGGATTATGGGAGCTTTATTCTGCTCCCCATCCCTGTGTTCCAACTCAAGGGGTCGGGTACCCTGAAAACAACTGGTCTTACTATTAAAGACTGAGGCAAAGAAGGCATCAGGTACCTCAGCCTTTTCCTCATCCTTTGTCACTATGTTTTCCCCCCACATCTAATAAAGGATGGAGATTCTCCTTAGCCTGCCTTTTGTTGCTAATGCATTTATCGCATTTATAGAAACAATTTTTATTGTCATTTATGGCAGCAGCCAGATTAAGTTCTAGCTGTGCTTTGGCCCTTCCTATTTTCTCCCTGTGTAAACTCACGACATTTTTTTAGTCCTCCTGAGTTGCCTGCCCCTTCTTCCAAAGATCATAAACTCTCCTTTTTTTCCTGAGTTCCAGCCAAAGCTCTTTGTTCAGCCAGGCCAGTCTTCTTCGCCACCGGTTTGTCTTTCTGCATATGGGGATGGCCTGCTCCTGTGCCTTTAAGATTTCCTTTCTGAAGAATGTCCAGCCTTCCTGGACTCCTTTGCCCTTCAGGACTGCCTCCCAAGGGACCATCTTAACCAACCACTGAGAGAAGGGGTTAACAGAATCCTAGTAGATAGGATGTCGCTTAATGATGTGTTAACTACTGTGCAAATTGTGGAAATCAAGAAGCCTTCTGACTCCTCACAAAGGACGGTTCCTGATAAGGACAAGAAACTTACCTTGAGAACCAGCTAAAACCACCCTTGCAGTTTAGATAAGAGCCAAGGAACAATTGAGTCTGTGCAAGAACAAGGGGTTACTATCGGTGACGTAGAAGAGTCATCGGCCTTCATCCCCCAGGACCCTCAAAGACCCCACCACAAAGTACCATGCAGGCGCAGTTTGGAGGAACTTATGAAAATGACTTCTTGGAACTAATTTTAATACGAAGCGGGGATAGGTCATGCATATGTATAGGTATATTAGAAAATCATATGTATATGTAACACTTAACTGTATAAATTTGAAGTAAGTCACCGCGTCAGGCGCACATGATTTTGGTGGGACTACCCCCCGTGTTGCGCAGCACTGAATAAACATACCTACTATACAGTCTTACAGATTGTGGAGTCCGCTTTCCGCACGTCACCTCCTAAACAGGCCAAAGTCTGCCCTCCGGAAGTCGAAGGTAGCAGTTCTGCTGACATCCCTCCTTACTTCTAAAAGAATTGAAAACTCTGTCATTTTGTGATCACTGTGCCCGAGGTAGTGTACAACGCATGATCAAAAAACCCAAAATTCTGCTGGTGACACTAGGAGCCAGGTATTGATCTGCTGGGTCTTCCTATTTCCTCCCTCATCATTCCCTGTAACTGGAAGAATAAAGAACACTGCTTGTGCTCCTGATCCCTTAACCAGTTGTCCCAAGGCCCTGAAGTCTCTCTTGATTGCCCTTGGGCTTACTGCAACTTCATCGCTGCCTACATTAAAAAACAATAATGGATAATAATCTGATGGCTGTGTCATGGTGGGAAGTTTTCTCAGCACATCTTTAACCTGGGCCTCAGGGAGGCAGCAGACTTCCCTAAGAAGTGGGTGTGGTCGGCATATCGGGCCTTCTGTTCTCCACAGAAGAGAGTCTGCTACGACAATGACCTGTCTTTTTTTCTTTACGGAAGTGGTTTTGACACAGGGTGTAGGCCGACTTAACCTTGGTGACACCTCCAACCTAGATGAACCATCGTCCTCGTCATTGTTTGGTTCCACTTGCAGAGCCTCGTACCTATTGCACCAGGGCACCTGGGAAGGTGGGCGAGTCACAGAGGAGACGCGCCTGCTGCGCCAGACAGGAACTTGTCGCCATTGCCCCCATCCCTGAAGTCACTGTGCTCAGCCAGGGGCAGGGGGATGGGGTTCCTCTGTAACACGTGCCCTGTCTGCCTGTCGGGCCTGTCCCAGGGAAGGCAGGCTGCGATCCCAGCAGTCGGTCTCTCTCTCGCACTCCCTGACACTGCTCAACCTCCTCACCTCCTCCCGGAGCTCTGGCACTCAGTGGAGGAGCTCCTCTGCCCAGGCGCAGCTCCCACAGGTGTGCTCACTGCTGCCGCCCGGTACTGGCGTAGGGGCAGGGCACGGCCTGCAGCCCAACACCTGGGCGGCAGCGTGTTCCCACCGGAGCTCCCTCTGGGAAGCTGCGTCAGTCGTGGTGGGGCAGAGCTTGGAGAGGCCATGGCCTTCTGCTGGGTGGGTACCATTGCTCCCTGGTTGAGCCAGCAGAGTTGCAAGGCCCTTCCTGCACGCCCTGCTGCATGAACAGCCATGCCACACCTTGGTCGCTAGTGATCCCTAAGGGCTTCTTTTATAGGCGTGTCTGGGCTTGGCTGTGGTTGCTCCTGGCCCCACCCAGATATTGTCAGCTGCTGTGGTGTGAGCTGTGGGCTCCTGGCAGGCCTCTCTACTCCCCCAAGGTTCCCCTAGTTCAGGAAACCCCCCTGTGCACCATGCTAGAGCATTCTGCTTGCACTGGAGCTTGTGTCGGCAACTCAAGCCTCTAAATGCCTGCTAAGAAATTCATTTTGCCTTCCACATTCAGCTCAGAGTTAATAATCAGAAGAGTTAAAATATAGTGTCAGACTCACTGAAATCCACAGCCTAAGACAACTACCATGATCAGGTCACTCTGAGAAAGTATGGAGAGTATTTCACTGAGGATGTAATCAGTCACCTCAGGTGGATCACTTTTATGAAGCTGGACAGGGACTTAATCTCAGGCTTTCCTGGGCTGGGATTTCGGGAAACATTCTAGAAGTGCAGGATTCATAGTGACACCCACCAAATCTCTAGCAACTCTTTCTTTCAGGTGGTATAGAAGTGACCAGGATGATATTTGCCTTGTGTTTTGAAGAGAGGTCATAGCAACCTCTGACATTATTCTTAGTGACAATCCTCTAACTAAATGGAGATATGGTGAAATAGTCCATCTCTATGATGAGATGCTCCACTGAATGCTTCTGCCCCAGTGCCTTCAGTGTTGGCAATACCCCAGTTTGCTCCCTTGTTTCTGGGGTCAGTGCAGTGCTGGATGATGCCAAAAGCAACCTGACCAGTGAGTAAGTGGAGGATTTTATCCTTGTGGGCTGCCAACCTGGTAACTTTCTCTAGAAAAATGTCTTTTGATGCTACTTCATTACACGGTGCAATACAAGGCTGCCCCTGGTCAATAGACCAATGGCAAATCTTTTGGTGTCCCATAGGCCATTGTGCCTTTTGAGTAATAGCTGCCTGGGGAGCAAGTTAATGCTAGGAGCGAGCATTGTTTGCTGTAACTCACATGAATAGCTATGAACAGAAAGGCTGAACGTTGCGATGACAACACATCAATAAGCAAAGCCACTTTCTCCACCTTTTGACATGAATTACCTGTCTTGGATACTGCACTATAATCAGCACTTGCATTGCCAGAAGGAAAATAAAGGCCAGTTTGACCTTCTGGAGCAACAGGATCTGTTTTCCCGGACTGATGAGAGAGTCATTAGTCTGGAAAGTTACTTGGACTGTCAGTAACCTGCTCACAGTGTGATGCACTGCCTTGGCTGAGCCACACCTCAGTGATTAATTTATACCTTTTGCATAGGGTAAGTTCTTTAGGGACTGTTAGCATAAATGCATGTGCAAGCATGATGACTGAGCAGCCTGCAGGACAAATCTGTACAACGACAACACGTGAACTCTGTGCAGATTCAAAAATGAGTCCCTTTGAGGTGGGTCAGTGGGTTACAGAGGGAGAGCACTGGGAGGAGTAGCCTTGCCAGGATTGCCAACATCCCTCCTGACCAACCTGTCTGTGTATGTTGCTGGTACTGGGGCTGCTGGACCGTTGCAAGGAAGTAGTTATGACAGCAGTGGGACTGCTTCTGTGTTAGAGGAGCACTCATATAACTAGGCAAGACAAAACAGACTGTTTTGTCTCCCATTCACCTTCTAGGCAGATCAGTGCAGTCCTTAGTGCTGCTCTTAGCTATTTCCCTCTTCATTTCACACATATTTCAAACAAACAGGGATGACAAAAGTATGCAATTTATTGCAACACACAATGCTGGTAATTTTGCAGGATCTGAGGCCAGCTGAGCAATATGCTGCTGACCTTAAATTGCTCATTCCCCTTTGCTGTTAAGTAAAAGAATAAATCAATTGGTAATTCCTTTCTCTCACTGTACCTCCTCTCCCTCCTTTTTTAAAACCAGACATCAGTCCTTTTTATTTAGTCAGGACAACGCAACTAGTGAGAAGAAAACCTTAGTACCATACCAATATGTTTAGTTTATTTTATAGTGTTAATTAGGTGTCAAAGGTATGCTTAGTGCCTTTCTGAGAAAGGCATGATGCTAACCCAGGAAGCTCAGATAATCCTATTGTCAAATTTATTTGTTTATTAAAATAGGGGTTTTTTGCTGTAGAGGACTTAGCATCTCCTCTAAAAAACAAACTAATCAGGGGATTGCTGGACGCCATGGTATACCATTGTCTAATAATTGCAGAGCTACTTGCTGCTATATCTTGTCTGAGCAATATGCGCTCAGAGGAGCTGGGAGAGATGTAAAACCATTTTAATCCTTTGTAGTTCTTGCCTGAAGTTCTTGACTAGCAGGATATTACAGCAAAATGGGGAAGGCTTTTTTTAATACATGCAGAATATGAAACAAGGTACTCCTGCTGCTGTTGAACATGTTCTTCAGTAAGTGCAGCTTAATTTACATTTGAGGTAGCTCAGAGGAACTAGTTCTTTCTTTCATATAAACACATATAGTATCTGAAACGCAGTGCACCTTTAGTGCTTCAAAGTGAAATGGCGGACAGAAAAAGGGACTGGATAAGGACAAAAAGCCACACCATATATGCCTGAAGTCTCGTATGAGCTAATGAATGTAATAGGCTATGTATACATGTATAGATATATACATAGATGTATACACATACATGTACATAATTCTATGTATGCTATGTATACATACATGCATGTGTATATATGGTTTTCTACTGCATCATAACCGCACTGCCTGCCAGGAGTGTGTCTGGCAGTATCTGTAAAGTGGGACCCCTGAAGTGTGTGGCCTTACCTCCCAGCATCTTCTCCAAGGTAGTGAGCCTGTGCAGTGGCAGGAGGCTGTCCTGCCCGACTTGCTGTGCGCAGGACAAAAAGTATATAGACAGGCAGGCACTTTATCTGAGCTATCCATCTGGGAGCAGAAATAGGATTTCTTACCAGCACAGAAAACCATTCTCATACTAAGAAATAACTCACAGGGAATTAAATTATAAATGTATATGTTGCCCCGAGGGTATGTCAGTTTGTATCATAGAATATCCATAACCATTCACTTTTGTGCTGTTGAGCAGGGGAGGCCAGTTAAGCTGCTCTGTGGCAGATGAACTGTTAATATCCAAGACACCCTGTAATAGAAAGAGGCACAAGGGCACTATATCAATTTATTGTAATGCTATGAAATATGAACCACAGCAAAAATAGAAAAAAAAAAACTGCCTCGGTGAATAATCACATTTTGGAATATTTTTTCCTGGTGGTTGAAATATAATAAAAAAACTGGAAGTCATCAGGAAATAGTAAAGTATTTTCTGACTAAGAAAGATTTTTCCGTAGTTCAGAAAATCTGAATATCATTGTCATCTCTGTTTCAGACGAGCCATGTCACAGAGGCCAGCCATGATTTGGTTTCTCAACAGGCCAATTCCTTTTGTCACACTTTCTTTTGCTTACAATAGGGGCTTCAGGGCTAGTTAGGCCTTTGATTTCACTCAATATGGCAGTACCTATGGTCTTCTGAGCCTGTTATTCTGAAAGATGGACAATCAACAATAAAAATGAGACAATATGTGCCAGTAGACCAGTATTGTGAAGCACACAGCCACATGGCCAGTTCCTGATATGCTGCAGAAGTAGCTGGTTAGTGAATTACCACTGCTGATTAAGCTAAAGCATTCCTGGTGACAATTTTTTCTGTCACATCATTGTTCTACATGGTCTTTTGCAGAAATTAATTTTACAGAACCAACATCCAGCATTTCATTTGTTTTAAATTTATCTGCCATGAGTCCAACAAAGATTCCCCTCACTATCTTTCTTCAGTGGTTTTCCCCACTCCTACTATGAGACAGAGGAATTCAAGAAACC
Source organism: Sula dactylatra (assembly GCA_013389905.1). Classification (NCBI taxonomy): domain Eukaryota; kingdom Metazoa; phylum Chordata; class Aves; order Suliformes; family Sulidae; genus Sula; species Sula dactylatra. The sequence goes on from WEKW01005106.1 coordinate 84,479, forward strand.
ATTCAATTTTAGGTGGTTTAAGACTTGTCATCCTGTGCTTTATGACTTAGAATAGGTCTTGCTAAGAGAAGAAACCACTGGGAACAGAGGTTTATTCTCTGTTCAGACTGACAGCAGGATAGACAGGTGTCATCTCATGATGACATTTAAAGGTGGACGAGCCCCATGAGTGAGGGGGTTCAGTCTGGAGTAATCAGTGTCAATCCTGATGAAGATTGGTTTTGTCAACTTTATTTATTTCTCTGAGAGATGACTTTATAATAACAAGAAGACTGTAATTTAAATGGTTATGGGGGGTGGGTGGCTGAATTATTCATTCTTTACAAATTGCAAACTCTCCATCAAAACCCAAAAGTGGCTGACATGCAATATCTTCTCTCTTCCGTTCCCACCTTTGCTGCCCTGAAACACAAAAGGAGTACTATGGCTCCTTCAGTTAATCTGCAGGGGTGGAAAAGTAGCATTTTCCCCTTTTATTTAAGGAAGATGCTTCACCCCTGAGACTTTCCCAGAGATGCTCTAATTGGTCATCTTTCAGAGCTTTGATTTTAAGAAACAGTGAGCAGCGTTTTGCAGCTAGCCTAAGCAAAAAGATGCTGAAGTTTATTGTAGCACGGATCTCAAAAACACTGAAATAAAGACTTGTGCAGGTGATTTGCAATGGCTTCTGCTATTTAAATGCAAATGTGTATACAGAGCTTTGTTCCAGATACCAGCCATTTGACATGCCTTGACTTTTGTCCCTGCCTTTAAATACCTGAATTTCTTTCTGAGATGCACCTTCCTTTAAGAAAAACAAAACAAACAAACCAACAAAAACAAACAAAAAGAAGCCCTAGCCTGTACATCTAAAGTCAAAATCACCTGTGCAGCTCAGCATCTGTAAAAATGTGTCTCATCCAGGCTGCTCCCTCACCTTATCCATATGGCCCCGAGGCCACTGGCTGCTGCTGAGGCAGAGGCATATATAGGGGAATACACTGGCCATGGCATACCAAATACAGTTACCACAGCAGCAGCCCTCTTTTTTTCCCCTCTCTCTTCCTCTAGAAATCTTGAATGTGTTTAAATATTAAAGCTGGACACATCTCAGTGTATCCCCTGTGGACTCTTTCTGCTGAAAACATACAAAATCCAATAAAATTAGCTGGACCTTTTGATGTTCGTAAAGTGGCTGCTCACTGAGGCAGCTGGTCTGGGAGTCCAGTATCAGACTCCTATAAAGATATCTACAGAGCATTTCCAATAGTGCTGATATCTGTAATCTCCTTGTTAGGTATTCCATTCTGCTCACTAACATATCCTTTATTTAAAAAAGGATATTTAGGAGGGTTTGTTTGCTTTATTCCCACTTCAATGTAGCATTTATTTACCTTGTTTCTTAGAGAAATCCCTTAACCAAAAAAATACTTTCAGCTTACAGATATCTACTCACTTCCTAGGCAAAAATTTTGATAGTACTCTCTAAAACAGGTTTTGTTTCATCTTTACTAAGGAGGGAAAGTGGTTTCTGTGTCAACAGGGTGAAAACTCAGAAATTCTAGCATTTAGGTTTTTGCCTTAATAATGCTGCCGCACTCCCATTTCCCTACAAAACAAATGGAGAAGGACAACAGACTCTCCAGGTACTTTTCATGACCACAGACGCAAGCACAGCTGGAAAGAACAGCAACCTCAGAGCCCTTTAGGATTAAGTTAACATGCAAAATAAGCTTATGTGCTTTGCTTTACAAAGCATACCATTTCCATGCTCTCAAATCAAGGCTGGTAAAATACCAGGACAAGACCTCAGCTCCTGCAGAAATATTTATACCTCCATTTAATTTTCACATTAGGCACAAATGCTGTTCATGAAGATTAAAAATAGGAGTCAGAAGACAATAGGGGTTCTCAGCCAAATTAGTATTGTCTGTCAGAAAGAACAGACTCTTTCAGCAGCCGCCACATTAACCATTGGCCTAAGTCAGTTTTCCATTGAGTAGCAGGCGCTTTTCCAATTTTCTAATACATAGTATTGCCTTGGCAAAGAGTAAATGGGATCTGGTGCCAGGACACTTCTATCTAGAGCATACTTTGACTCCTTGCTGTATTTGCAGAAATTCCTGGTACACATCATTAATCACAAAGCCTGTCCTATTCTTGAATTATTTAATACAATATTGGAGCAGTTCTGAATTATTTAAAGCAATATGCGAAAGGTTCTCTGTGATATACATGCAGAGATTATTAAGAACCTTGCTAAACAGTTTTAAATTGCCAGAACCTAATATCAGCTCCCCATGTTCCACAGCCCTAACTCAAGGAGGGACAGAAAGAGCATATTCCTGTCCAATAGCCTCCTGATTTACCCTAAAATTTACTGCATTATAAATAAGTGAAATGATTTTAATCTATCTCATCAGAAGCTGCTCAAAACATGACAGGCAAAAAGAAAAGGCCCAATGCATTGTAATTTGGTACTAGAGGAGAATGGAAAACCCAGAAGGTTTATCTGATCCTCCTGAACCTGTGAACCAGGCACAGAAATAACATGGAAACAGATTGTCTTCCAAAGTGCTTTTTGATCTTTCTTTTTTTCTGGAGAGAGCAGGAATGAAAGAGTAACTTTTATAATAATCTGTGGTCATTCTCCCAGATACATTAATGGTGGAAAACATTCCTTGGAACTATTTGAGATGTTCTTTCGGCTCCTCAGTCACACCCAGAATGGCTGGACTGCTGCCAGGCTGCTCTTCTATGGGTACTATACTCCCCAGCTGCAAAGTTCAGTCTCATGAGCCGTCCCTACAAAGCTACCACTTCTGCTGTGCATACAGGTGCTCTCAGATACTTCCTGAAAAGTTCTTTCTGTTCTGTTGTTTCAGTGTGCAACTCCATTCAGACCACCAGATAATGGACATAAGGGGTGATAGACTCATCAGCACCCTGTTTCCACAACCAAGCTCAAGACTGGACTGCCATGAATCCTTACAATAGATGAAGTCAAAGAGGTAGTCCAGACTATCTTGTCTACCTCATATCAGTCAAATGGCAAGATAGGTAAGTGATAGTGTCTAGCCACACAGCAGATTTCCCACCTGTGCGTACTGTAACACTCAGGCTACATCTGTGATTTCCCACCCAGAAACATCAGCTGAATCACCAGAAGATCAGTGCAAAGGGTGCTCCAGGAAGCAAATAACAAAGCTGGGCAGCAAAATGAGACTTGAGTGTAGCTTCATAAGCAGTTCAACCCTTTCCTAAATAGCAGTTTAGATCCAGACTTGGCAGCTGTGACCTTATTTTTGGGTGTTAGCTATGCTTTCCCACTGAACTGGTCCTGCTCTTCCCACTCACCACTAATATGGGCTGGGGGAGACTCTTTTTACCATAGAGAAGGGAGAAGTGACAACAGAGAAATTCTTAGCAACAAAAGAATCAGTTTCTGCATCCTTGCTCCTTCTCTTCCTCCTCTTCTGTTACACAGTCATTTACTAGGAAAGATGGGGACTAGCTCTTTAAAAGCCCTTGAGGACAGCTGCATATAGAATTAGGACCCTATGGAAATGAATATGCCAGGTGACCCTAATCAGAGCTGCTGTCTCAGTTTGGCTATGCATTCAAGCAGATTAGTAGATACACTTAGGTTATTTTCTTGAAACATTTCTTCCCAGCCAGGCAGGTGGACTGAAATTTCCTAATGAATCCTTCCCTTCAACTTGACAGAGAGAAGCTGAGATTCTCTCTGTCACAGGACTGCAGGAGCTGCAGCTTTATGTGCAAGTGTGCCTACCCATCCTTTAACCTGGACCAATAGGGACATCTACATTAAGGAGTCATGTTCAATAAGAATATTATTTTCTGTCTCTTTCTAAGTAATTTTTTTCTGAAAAAAGCCTGGTCAGTATTCCCTGAAAAGTATGTAGCATTTCTCCATTGTTAACCTTAAAATATTTCAATTAAGTGGTGAAGAAGGGCAGAAGAGGGATTACAGGCATGTATTTTTTTAGCCAAGTAATCACAATGGAAGCATTCACCTTTCCACTCATTTCAAGATGGCCATGAACTTATTATATAGCCAGCTCTAAAACACCAGGATAATATATGACAGTGAATCAGCTTAGTTTATCCATTCAGCTTGCCCTATGAGTTTACAAGGGCTTGAAATCTATTTGCTTTTCACCTCGTTTAGCCTTGATTTAAAGGTATGACAGCACATAAGTGGATGCTATACTTCAGTGTCTCTCTATATGGAATAAAGCATATCATACATTGTTGCTGATGTTTCTTCCCTAGTATGTATATGGGGGTATGACTCCATGTGTATAAGGGAGAAAAGCACACAGCTTTGTGCCTGAGCAGGAGGCAGGCACAAAGCATTTGGGATTTTGCCCACTCTGTGTCCAGTGGTTTGGTTATTGGAGAAATGAGGTTCAGGCAGTGCCACTGCACCTCCACCCTGAGTGCTGCTGGGACTGTGTGCTGCATCGGGAGGCCCTGCCTCAGTAAGAAATTCTGTTTCTACACCTAGAAAAGGTACAGAATTCTTCTGGAATAGATGATAGAATCTGGGGGACAGTTCTTCTGCCCAGTGCTTCGTGCTTCCACCAGTTTGGAGCATGCCCATTTCTGATCATTTCTTTTACAATGTCATATAAAAGAACGTGCTCTCCTTCCCTTTTCTTCTCTTCTCCCCCAAGCTTTGCTGGTACTGAATGAAGTAGATTTTGCCCTGCACACTTTTCAGTCATTCATTCAGTGCCATGTTCTTTTTACTTCATGCACATCCAAAATTGCATAATAAAAGTCAAGCAACCAGTGCCTTATCTATACTGCAGGCAGTGTAATCACACCACAGGTACAGCTGGCTTGTATTTCTTTCTCTCCTTTTTCCATTTTTACCATAATATTGAATTTAAACAGCTTTAATGCAAATTTAAAACCAGATTACATGTTCAGTGGTCATCACTTTATGTCTCAACTGTTGAAAAAGGGCTTTATGAATATATTATTTTTGTTTCATGGATATCCATTCTCATTACTTTATTCTTTTGAAATCAGTTTGGCATTTGTAGAACTTAAGAGCTGCGCCCTTAATCTTAACATCCTTATAAAGATTTTGAATCAGTCACCTATGTTAATCCAGAGCCCACAATATCCACCATAAAATTGTTTTAAGGGCAATGTAGACTTTCAAAGGCAAACATACTGCAAAATATTTTTTAGTCATATTTTTCTCAACGTTTCGATAATTTTAATTGTCTGCTTTCTTGAAAGAAATGTGTTTGGGTTTTTTTTATGCAACATTTTTCCAGCAGAGCATTCTTTGAGGTACACAAAAACAACAATACAGAGATACCCATCTTCTTGTGCCTTTATCATGGTATTTCAAGACTACTTTGAATTATTTGTGGTGCTGTAAGGATTAGAAGGCTCTCCGTTTGCACAACAGGGTCTTTCATTTAATTTAGACACAGCTACTGCTGTTTATTAAATGCTTTCAGTAAGATGGCTCCATCGCAAAGAAGCAAAAGGCTGCCCAGTTTTTACTGTCACTGCAAGTTTCCCATCCCACTGCAGCTCAGGGTCTGTTATCTTTTGCAGCACTGGTTTTTTTTGTGCTAAGTGAAATATTTTGGGTAAAATTCTGACATCTTCACATCTTGCAATTACCTCTTTTTCCACTGAAATCAGTAAGACTACTACTACTCAAAGGATGAAAAGTTACATCATATGTTTGAGGTAGGCAGAATCCAATCCCTCAGAATTTATCTACATTTCTTTTCCTTTTAGTCTGCTTGACAAAGCTTTGTTGGAACACACATAAACCAGCACTCCCCTCCAGCCCACATGCACATGCTGCTGTTACCAGGAGAGTGGGATTCAAAACAAAACTGTAGCCTGTCTAAAGTAAAAGATGGAGAAATAGAAAGGGAAACAATTACAAAAGAGCACTAATTTAGTTATCAACAATCTGCAAAATCCATATGAAGCAATTATTTTGTTGAAAAGCGAGGAAGGAAATTGCACTGCAGTCATTTCCACAGTGTCATTCAAAATGGAAAAAAATTGTTAAGGGTGGGAAGTCTGACAAAGTTATGGTGACCTGCAGCTTTTATTTGATTCTTTATTAATAACAAAAGCAATATTAGGATAAATATTCTAACAGGCACATTTACTTGTCTAAGCTGAGAAGCTGCTATTATGGTTTTGTCCAAAGCAAATGTGCCGAGAAAAGAGACTACACATTGAACCTGTATATACTGGCACTGCTGATGTCCCTTAAGGACGCTTCTTTGACTTTTACAACTTCTTTCTCTGCTCTCATGTCTGAACGATTTTCTCCAACAAATCACAGTACTTCCTCTACAAAATATTGTAGCCCAAATCCAGCCAACCTTGCAGACACCAGGGCCCGAGAGACGAGAAATCCATAGCAGAGCTGCAGACTTCCCACGTGCCACTCCCAGTGTACATGTTCACAGGCAATTGTAGAGATTTTTTTACCCTTCTGCCCTTTTCTCAGGTGAGCTGGAAGGGTGAAGAAAGTGGTTCAGAGACCTGAGCAGAAAGGAGATAAGACAGCCCAGTCTGGGGATCCATGCGATTCTGTTCGCTTGAAGATATGCAGAAGGAAATAATCCAAGGCTCTCTTAATTTTTATTTATTTACTTATCCCTTTTTATTATTAATATTTTAATGCGGACATGTCACATTCTTAATGCAGTGGGAGATAAAAATCCCAAACTCTAGCAGATAACTGGGTACAGGTTTCAATGGTACTGTGCTCTGTTTTGCAATATGGATGTGACAGATGGAAGAGCTACTGCAGACCTTGTGTGTACTCCTTCAGTAGACTGAACAGGAATGTTTTAAATACTCAGAGCCATATAACATTTAGCCATCTCTCCTAACCCTAATCAGGCTAGGTTTGGTCTACAGGAGTGGACTGGAGGAGCTCCAATCCCTTCTGACAAAGCTGATAGCCCTGGTAAGCTCATACCTCACATTTAATTGCCTGTTCTCTGCACTGGTCTTATATTAACACTTGGATTTAGAAACTTGTTTTGTGCTAGTAAGCCCCTGATACAGCTGTGGTTAATGACTATGTCTCTTAAGCCTGGATACAATATAAATAAATAATAGTGAGCAACAAGGATGTGTCTGAAGGCAAGAAAGCTGACGAAATGGAAGGTTTTTGTGTTTAGGTGTTAGCACAAGAAAGTTGAAGATGTTCATCCAGTTGCTGTGACAGACTTCCAGAAACAGAGCTGGGATTCCATGTGGCAGGATTCTGGTGACTGTAATTAAGATCAATGGCTAATCATTGGTTGCATTGAAAGAGTTGTGGTCAATGGCTTGATGTCCAAGTGGAAACCAGTGACGAGTGCCATTTCTCGGGGGTCAATATTGGGACCGGTGCTGTTTAACATCTTTATTGGTGACATGGACAGTGGGATTGAGTGCACCCTCAGCAAGCTTGCAGATGACACCGAGCTGTGTGGTGTGGTCAACACACTGGAGGGAAGGGATGCCATCCAGAGGGACCTGGACAGGCTTCAGAGGTGGGCCCGTGTGAACCTCATGAAGTTCAACAAGGCCAAGTGCAATGGCCTGCACATGGGTTGGGGCAATCCCAAGCACAAATACAGGCTGGGCCTGGGCGTATGGACTGAAAGCAGCCCTGAGGAGAAAGACTTGAGGGTGTTGGTTGATGAGAAGCTCAGCATGACCTGGCAATGTGCGCTCGCAGCCCAGAAAGCCAACCATATCCTGGGCTGCATTACAAGAAGCAGGTCAAAGGAGGTGATTCTGCCCTTCTACTCTGCCCTGCTGAGACCCCACCTGGAGTACTGCATCCAGCTGTGGGGCCCCCAACATAAGAAAGACATGGATCTGTTGTAACAAGACCAGAGGAGGGCCACAAAGATGGTCAGAGGGCTGGAGCACCTCTCCTATGAAGACAGGCTGAGACAGTTGGGGTTGTTCAGCCAGGAGAAGAGAAGGCTCCTGGGAGACCTTATTGCCCCCTTCAGGTACTGGAGGGTTGCTTACAGGAAAGCTAGAGAGGGACTTTTTACAAGGGCATGTAGTGATAGGAGAAGGTGTAATGGCTTTAAACTGAAAGAAGGTAGATTTAGATTTGATATAAGGAAGAAATTCTTCACTGTGAGCGCGGTGAGGCACAGGAACAGGTTGCCCAGAGAAGCTGTTGGTGCCCAGTCCCTGGAAGTGTTCAAGGCCCGGTTGGATGGGGCTCTGAGCAACCTGGTCCAGTGGAAGGTGTCTCTGCCCATGGCAGGGGGATTGGACCTAAATGGTCTTTAAGATCATCTTCCTTCCAACCCAAACCATTCTATGATTCTATGATCATTTTAATGAATCTGGCCTCAAATCACACTGGGAAATTTTGCACATTGTGTCTCAGTACTTCAGTTTCCTTTACAGAAAGCAGGGAGGGTAAAACTTCCCTTTTCCAATTCTTTGTTTCTTTTTCTCCAGTAAGCATGTTGGGGCAGGACTGTGTTTGTTGATCACCTACAATACTAGTGACCTGTACTCAGATGCAGTGTTTAGATGAAGTTGTAATTAGAGTCATGACAACAGATTTGCTTTTCAGCTTCTTGATTACGTACTGCTATAAATCTAATACAAGCAAGCTCTGTTATGGAAGAGGGGCTCTGGTTTCTGTTGCTGGTCAGAATCCAGAAATTTAGAGTAGTAAGAAGAAGTTAATAACAAAGAACAAGTTAATTGAACTCTGGAATTGTTTTGACTAGCACTTATTCAAGCTCTGAGCAATGGTTTTGTCAGTACTTTTTTTAAACTGGACTAATTCACCCATCCCTTTCTGGAAAACCTATTGTATTGTGTCATTCAGCATCAGAGCACAGCAGCGTTTTTCACGATCTATATAATAATCTGTTTTTACCAGTTTATCTTGTCTTTCACATAGTAAAGATGTGCATTCCCAAGGTGCCAGATGTTTACACCCCCAAGTAGGTGAAATGTAGTAGAAAAGGATGTCATTTTGATGACTCTCTTTATGGTGTATTCCTACCAGTGCTCATTCGAGCATCTGGGATGACAGTAGTAAATAATGCTTAGTAGTCCTATAGCATAGTACATGTTCAAAATGAAATTTTAGTAGTAGTAGGTTTAGAGATCTCTGGAAAAGTTAACGAGTACCAAAGGGAGAAAGTTAACCCTTGACTGTGATAAAACCATGGCAAGCTGTGTTCTCTGGGTAGTGACTCTTTCTCATTTAGAAAAATAATAAAAAAATGCTTCCATGAGTAGGTAAAATTAGACATATAAAGGGACTCCAGGGAAATTATTTCTGGGGAAAAAGTAATTGTTTAATTTCTCACTTCAGTTCAAACTTAACATCTGATCTGGGTAAATATCTAAATTCAAGAGAGACCTTGGTAAAAATTAAGTTATTTTACCTATCTGTGAGAATTAAGATACTTGCAATCCAACCTGACATTTCAGTGCTGTTGAGATACTGCAGAGAGGTGGATGACTTCATAGTTTTCTTTTCCTGATATTTCAGAACAGACAGATTTCAGACTGGAGATGCCTTGGTCTGAAGGCCATATTCATAAGACAAGGTCTAACGTAGTTTTGAGGAAATATAGATAGTATTTGAGTCAATGTTATTGTATGCCACCTAAAAGGTACCAAGAAAAAAAAATAGCATCAATATTTTGGTTGTTTAAATGTGTTAGTATTCTGCCACAGTAAAGATCATTCACTTGTGTTCCCTAACCCCCTCCTCCTGGCACAGGATGCTGAATGCCAGACACTAAGCCCTTTTTCCCCACACTATGCAATGCAAAACTCTGGTGTAAAACCTACCTTCACAGAGAAAAATGAGTTGTAAACCAGTGGAATTAAACACAACATGTTAAATATACATTTTGGGACATAAGGCATGAAAAGATAAATATTAAAGTCATCCCAATAATAGCAATGCATAAAATATCTGATGATTCCCAGATTATTTTTAGAAAGCAATGCATTGCTGCAGTGTGCGACTGAAATATCACCCAGTGAGACTCCAGCATAATTAAGCAATGATTAATCAATACTTAACTAAAGAAATTAAGCTCAGGAGAAACAATTAATTGAAGTTAAGTGAACTTTGACAGCTCATATTAAACTAAGGCTCTAATTAACAAAAGCATTGTGCATCCTCTAAACGAAGGGACGTGCAGACTTCAGGTGCTGAGGCTGGGGTGAGTTGCAGATTCCTCAATGATGAGGAGTCACTGATGGAGAGCTTCATTTCAAGGCTTCAAAAAGAGAAGCTGATTTTTCTTCAGGTGTCCAAGATGTTATTTGTTGACAAATCTAAGACCTGGCACTAAAGGTGGCTATCTGGAGGAACAAATGTATTACCTCCTGGTAGGGTTCGCAGCCTGGCCCCATCTACTTCAGGCTCATATGATGGTGGACCAAGCTCCTGGATGAGGTGGGGGGGGGAACCGCCTTAAGCCATTGCCAGTCTCCACAGCAGCGAAATGCCTTGGTCTTTTGCATCACTGAAGGTCTTCAGCTCCTCACTCTTCTCCTGGCTGCTGGAGCAGTGTTTCCTGGAGCCTCTGGAATGTCTTTCCCCCTCCTTGTTGTTCTCACACTGTTGTTTCCCTGCTGCTGTTCTCATGGCCTTGCCCATGAAAGCTCCAACAGTGATTTTATAGTGGTTTCTCATGGGAAAATGATTACCACGAGTGTGAGACTCACCCCTTCTTTTTTTCTGGTGGTGTTGTTGCAGCTTGTGGCGCCTGCCCTGAGCTGGGTATGCACTGGTCAGCACAAACAGATTTGTACGAGCAGCCAAAGGGAAGTGTGTGGGGTGTCCAGGCCCAGGTGCTGGCAGGGGGCTGCAGGGTTGTCTCTGTGAGGAGAGGCCGGGGCTGCCCCGTGCCGGACACAGCTGGTCCCAGCCGGCTCCAACGGCAGGACACGGCTGAGCCCCTCAGCCAGGCTGGGGGCGCCGGCGGGAAAACAGGTTTCAGAAAGGGCCAAAGGCGGCACAGGCAGGGGAGGAGGAAGCCAAGGAGGGAGCAGCAGCAGAGGGACCCCCAGGCCGCAGCAGCAGCAGCAGCAGCAGGAGGAGGAGGAGGAGGAGGGGCAGGAGGTGCTGCAGGCGCGGAGCAGGGATCCCCTGCAGCCCTGCGGAGACCCCGCTGGAGCAGAGCCCCAGCCTGCAGCCCGGGGAGGGCCCCACGCCGCAGCCGGGGGATATTTCCTGCAGGAGCTGCGGCCGTGGAGAGCCCCGGCGGGAGCAGGGTGTCCCTGAAGGACTGCAGCCCGGGGAAGGGCCCGCGCTGGAGCAGGGAGACGTGTGAGGAGGGAGGAGCGGCCGAGAGGGGCTGGGAGGGACTGACTGTAACAGAGTTTTCTCTTTACCCTTTCTCTCTTTTCTCTACTCTCATGTTTTTATATTCCCCCAGAACTAGCTTTCATCTTTAGGGCCGACAAACACCATCAGCTATGGACCCAGCTAATAAACTTTTGTGCATGTCTCAATTTTGGACTTGATGATCCTTGTGGGTCCCTTCCAGCTCAGGACATTCTATGATATCTTCAGTGCAAACCTTTATCATTGAACCACAGAGTTGGGACAGCTGGTCTAATCTTCATGAAAAGATTGATTTATTATCTGGGAGACAAACCCATTGGAAGAGAGAAGAATGCAGGGAAGACAGGAGCTCTAAGCTACCACTGCTGTCTCTTGGCTCTTAGGAACTGAAATGGCACTGGTACTGTTTGAAGTAACCAAGCCATGTCCACCGAGCCCAGACTGATGATGAGTTTTGGGCTTTGGACCCAACTCCATCAGTCCAAACAGTAAGCCTTTTTCTAACCCATTTCATTGCTAGTGAAGCATACCAGGGAACAATTGCATTTTATCAGGCAGGAGAGGTGCATAGAGGCTGGTATATCTCCACTTGGGGCTGAGTTGCTGGCAGTTGTCTCTTCTACCTGCCTAGCCCCAAGATGTGTGCCTACAACCCTGAAGGTCATCCTTGACACCAAAGATCATGATGCCCAGGAAGAGGAGCAGCACAGAGCATTATATGTCAGCACTTACCCAGGGTAACGTACGACACAGGGATACACCCTTGGGGTCTTGTAAGGGGCAAGGCTGGGGGTTAGAACCTGATTTCAGCCCCACTCACCTGAGGGCACTACCCCTCTAGAGAGCAAGACCTTTCCTTGCTGTTTTTAGAGACACTGAAGTGACACAGGTCTGAGAACATGGGGGGGAGGTGGGGGGGAAGAGAGAGATGATTGGCTGATGGGTTAATTGCTCTGCCTCTGGTGCTCCCATCCCTGATGAGAAAGGCCCTGAGGGTTATTCCACTTGGTGCTAGTTCCCCTCAATGATGAGTAATTCTCTCCCAGGCAGTGTCTGCCAAGTGTGGATGTCACAAGCCAGCTCCATTTGTAATGATGGATAGGCATGAAGTTGAACTTCATCCCTGGAATTAGTACTCAAATTAGGAGCTGACATACCCTGATTTGTGTGGATTGGGCCTGATATTGCAACAGTGCAAATGGCAAGGCCTACCACACCAAAGGTTTGGGTCTGGAGCTCAATTCCACTGCTGAAGCCTGCCTGAAAACACTTGTTGGACATTTACAGGTCTGTTTTTCCTCTTGCTGAGGCCTCTGCAAGATTGCTGTGCCCATGGAAATATTCTGGGTGCTCTGTGTGAAGGTGGCAGCATTTCTCTACTCTCATAACTAAAGCTGGGCTAATTTGATCCTGTGAGTCCCATGCTCCAGGGGGATGGAGGAGCACTTGGAACTAGGTTGCACACAGCTGGTGGAGGTAAGGTAGTGATCTGCTGCTCCAAAGCCACAAAAGTGGAAGAGCAAGCTGAGAACTTGCACTGTTTTTGCTCTTTTAGTACAGAAATACCTCGGAGCTACAGCTGTGCCAGCATCCGCATTCTGGAGGGTACCTGCACCGTGGGGGAAGGAAGAGGTTTGTCCTGCAGGAAATTCCAAATCCAAATGAGATGGAGGAAGAAAGCAAAGCAAAGCAAAACACCCGCACCCGCAAAAAAAAAAATGCAAGGCGTGAAAGTGACTTGACTGTGGACCACAGTAAGGCAATAGCAGGGTGAGGAAGCACACCCTGTGCTGTTCCCCTTACAGCACACTGTCTCCTCATTAAGAGTGCCTGACCAGGTGATGATGTGTAAACTGCATGTGGGCGAGTTTTCTAAAGCAGCTATGTAAATGTGCATTATTGCTGTGCTCCTACCTGCCATATTTCCTCCTCTTTGTTCACCAAATGGTGGAAGCTGTCTTTGGCTCATCAATTAAACCCAAGAGCGATGATATCCAGAGGTATTGCTACTTAGGGAGAGAAATTTATCCTTAGGCTAAAGGACAAAGTGCAAGGCCTGAGTGTTATTTAAATGGCTCATAAAGCATGTGCTGGCTTTTTAGCCAAAGTGAAAATCACCCTTTGCTAACATAGAAAATATCTTGCTTTCCTCTGCCTTCCCCAGTCTTCTCATGAAGATGAATATCTTTCCTCTTGCTCCCCATTATTTCTGTAAATGAGAATATGCTGTAACATAGCTGAGGTTGGGCTAATTAAATCAGCTCTTTCTTATCTCATTGATCTGCATTTTAAAGCTGAGCTGATTAAGGATGGGAGACTATATTTGATTAGAAATATGTTTTTGCCTGTTAGTTACATCAAAGGGTAGATTACAGGAGAGCAGAGGATCTGAACTTACATGGCTACTGTTCCTCCTGGTTCTTAAAAGGAAAGAAAAATAATGTGAAATAAAAAAACAAACCTCAAGATGCATTTCTTACATTTTTTCACAGCAAATGACAATGCCTTTATTTTATCTTCTGGAAAAATTTAATAGAAGATACATGAAACTAAGAGGCAGAGAAAACATTTCCAAGGCTGTGCAATGCTATGGACAGTGCCTTTACTAACTGAAAGTGTGCTAAAACAAAAATTGCTTCCTGGTGTTATGGGTGGTATCAAGAGAGTCATTCAACACCCCGGACCAAACCCTTACCTGGGCTGATAGCCAAAGCAAAGGCTCAGAGCAGGGCCCCAGGCTAGTCCTTTGCATGGGCAGCTTAATCAACTGTTGTGCAATTTTTGTGGCATTTTGAACTAACATGTTTGTATATGTTATTAAAGAAAATATTATGCCTGGTGTCACTACCTGACAAAGCCCTTTGTTAAGGCCCTTCATTAAGCAAACTTTTTTGATAGCTCCAAGGATGCCTCATCCTCACATCCTCAGCTCAGAGAAGGCTGTCTTGGGGGACGGGGAGGTAGGGAAAAGGACAGAGGGTAGAAGCTCCCAACTTCATTTCTCTTTCTCTGTGAGTTTTCCAGGAAGACTCAGTGCCGTATTTTGCACCACAAATGTGAAGACGGCAGGGAGACCAGCTCTCATGTGACCTCCTGTATAGCACCACTATGCAACCATCAGAATAGCTCCTAATTTCTCCTGAGTAGGATTGGGACTGAACTGGTCACCCTACTGGTTCGGTGACTTTCAGGAATAAAGTCACTGTTGAACGATACTAGGAGATGGAGCAGAGCCTCTTAGGCCTCGCTCCTGCAGACCTCTCCAGAGTGAGGCTGTGCTGGACTTCTCAGAGTGACTGTAGGAAGGTTCCTTCTCTCTGTCACCTTTGTACCTGTAGATCATCATACATGCTGCTTCAACTCAGGCTTCACTGTGGTCCTGACCTGAACTAATATGGTAACTAGTAGAAGTAGTTTGTTGCATTCATTGCCTGCAGCTGGTGTCCTGATGCTGGTCTAGTGACTCATTTTGTCAGTGGCTTAAACGGCTTCTTTGGAAGAGCTTGTTGTAAGTGGATGTCAGGATACTTACATCCATCGCTTGGCTCTGAGGTCAAGCAATCAGAACAGGAGTTACAGACAGTAGAGAGAATCCCATAGATCTGGCATGTTCATTGGAAAGGCAGCATAGTTGTGACAAAACATGGGCTAGGAGAAGTGAGTTTTACTCCTGGAGTAATACTGTGCAAAATTATGCTTTATTAATGAAATGTAATAAATAAGTAGGGAGGAGCAGAAGGCTAAAGAAATTTTTAATTTCAGCTTCCTGAAGAAAGAGACCATGGTTAGGAATAAGACACAGACAACCACATTAAATGTTGTCCCTAGAAGATCAGCCCAGTGCACTTTTCTGAATACCAAAAGCAGCTGCAGGAATGAGTTTCCCTCTGGCTGCACCCCTCCTTCCCCCATTTTACTTGAAATGCTCATGTGAGCGGATTGCAAATATGCAAGCATGTAGGAACTCTGGCAAGTTTCATGCTTTCTACTCAAGAGCAGTAATAGATAAGGAAGACAGGCTAATTGCAGGAACATATTTGTTAAAGGCAACACCCTAGATTTCAAGACCTGTATGTCCAGAAACAGCTTTAGACCTAGTCCTTAAAATGTGATCAAAAGATGCTGAAAACTAAGCTATGTATAACATATAACCACCAAACAAAATAAAGAATAAGAATAGTCAGCTCATCTGTCATGGGATTTCTGAAATGTCTGATCTGGAGAGAAATAAAGCTAACTGTTATCAGTTCATGGCTTATTATTTTTCATTTGTTTCACAAGTGAGGTGGTGCAAGGGCTTATTTATTTACTGTGAAGAAATACAGATATTTATCCTTAAATGAGAATTAAAGAAACTGTCTGCAAGAGATTAATCACAGTATGCCATGATGAGATTTGATAAACATGAGATGCGTATAGGAATTGTTTTTCTATTTTTGCAGTGGCTGTATTTGCCTATGTTACTGCTCAAAGTGATAATTAGCAGCTCTAGTGGCATTACTATTGAAATCTATGACATTTCCCTTCAACCAGAAGAATCCTTCAAGGAATGGCAAAGATGAGGAAAGTGACTCCAAAGATAGTGAGTCTCCTTCCAGAAAACTGTGATTGCTGTCAGAGGTCACTTAAGTTAGAAGCAACTGAATGTGCTTAGTTCTTCAGAGAGGTGTATTTCACGTAGCTGGTTTTGTTTTCATGTGTCAGGCAATGGGAGTCACAAAAAAAGCGGTCAGGACGGTGCTTTCAGAATTTACCCTCAGATGTGCATTTACTTTCTTCATGTACAGTGAGCAAGACTTTGCATTTTTGAATGTCTAGGTAGTCATCCACCACTGGAGATGCATCAATTAAAATATTTATTAAAATGTGAATTCATCTCTGAAAGCCAATATCTAATCATCTAGCTGAGCTTTCCTTGTTAGATGCCAATTCCACATGGAATTTAATTTATAAATAAACAATTATTCACTTTTATTAACTATATGACAGCAGAACTGATCCCATTTCAAATCTCCTTAAGTTTCTTTTTAAAAGATGAATGCAGCAGCCTACAACGACGGCCTCCATTAAACCCAAATTAATGGCTTATGATATTCAGTTCTTATATTTTTCTGAACAGGAAGTTAACTTCTAGCCCAAAGCAGTCCAACAGTGCCCTCTGAGCTAACTCTGAGCTAATGTTTCATTTAAAAGACCTGTTTCAAGAACACTCCTACTTTGATTCACTAGTTTTCTTTGGAGGCAATATAGGAGATACCTGTTTAAGAGACACTGCAATGGTGAAAATAATGGCATCTGAGTATCACTGGAGGTGGAGATGACAGTGTGTATTGAGGAGGCATTTGAGTGAAACTGTTTGTAACAAGTTTGTAAAAGTTGCATTTTTTTTGTTTTTATTTCAGTGATTAATAGTTGTTCTCCTGAATTCAAGGCTGTTATTTTGCCTAGGTTTATACAGTTTGTTCACCAGGAACTATGTATACATGTTTGCATAGAAGTGAGGAGGCTGCTAGTTGTTTCCTTTCCTTAAATGTGATTGAACGTAGTGTGGTATT
>WEKW01005106.1:101409-169815 GCA_013389905.1 Sula dactylatra
ACTCTTTTCCTGAAGATGATTTTGGCCAGGAGCTGTTAGGAAAAAAGGTCGTCTTCGGTTATTGTCCATGATTTCTGGGCTTGTGGATATTCTTTGCTGAGGGTTCAGGAGTTGAATCCAAGCCAGAGTTCGTGAAGTCAAAGTTTCTTGACTGATGAGTGCTGGATGCTCACTCAAATTTCAAAGGAAGCAAAGAACAGGAGAAAAAGGAATTTCCCCCACTTTTTTTTTTTTTTTTTTTCATCCCTGGGGGATACTGAGCTTTGAGCAACACTAACTAAAAACCAGAGGGCCCTTCTAACCTATATTTTTCTATGATCTTTATTTAAGAAAGTATTTTTTTCATGAGAAGAAATGTGGGTAAACCCAGAATATCCTGTCATAATCTGGTGAGGGCTTTTTTGGATAGAAGCAGCCCAGGCAAAAATGAAGATCTGAATGTGAGTCTTCCATGTCACAGGTTAAAAGCTGTTGTTCCCCCCCCATCCCACCTGTTTTCCCACAAAAAGATCCAGAACTGACAAATGAAGACTTCCAAATAAGATAATACTTTGAAAAAAATAATCCTACAAAGGTCTTTATAGCAATGCTCTATGCAATATTTTTTCTCTATCTCATCTGTAAAAAAGTTCAAAAGTATATTCCTTCCTTTTTTTTGCTTGTTTTAGCAAAGTGTCATTTCAAAAATCTCCAGCAGTTGTAGCAGAGGGGCCAAACCTATCTGTCTTTCTCTGTGTAATATGGAATTCCTGTCCCAAGTCTCCCCTCTGTCTAGTTGACACCAAGGCAGAGTCTGGGAAACTCCCGATTTGTTGAGGTGCAAAAGCAGGTAACTTACAAAAGCGCAGGATTGAGCAGAACAGAATTTTCTCTCTCAGACCTCTTCCTCAGGTTTTGGTTGCACCATGTCATGCAATGAAGAGGGATAATTGTGTCTTTGACAAGCTTTGTGCATAGAGACGTACCCCACAGAAAAGCTGAGACTTCATACCATCCATGGCTGCTGGATAGACACATCTGTGTGCCTACCCATCTGTGTCTTCAGCAAATTTTGCCTAGATGGATGAACTCATTTTCATGAATGAGATGTCAATCAAAAGCTTAGGAAATGGAGGAAATGCTGCACTGGTTCAAAAAATCTCTCTAATCATTGTGAAAGTGAACTACCTTGAAGGTGCTTGTAATCAATAGGGCATTATCATACACACTGGAGCTATGTTCTTACACCTTTTGCTGGGGTGCTGTACAAACAGAAGTGCCTGCTGTACTGTGGGCAGGAGAGACCCTGAGCCCTCAGCAACTGCCTGCATGATCACAGTTACCTCCCAGACACCCAGGAGTGAAGGTCTCACACCTCATGGGAAAACACAGCATTGCAGTGCAGGCTGGTGCCCTTCCCTACTGAAGGACCTCCAGCCCCAGATCAGATTCCACTTTGTCCCCATCCTTCTGCATGCACTGTCTTCTACCTTTGCCTTTAAAAAGCCTCTTGTTAGAAGAGCTTTTCGCATTTGATTGAGCTGATTGAACCAGTCTGAGATATAGAAAGCAAACAGTGATTGTATCTCAGGAGCCTCTTTCAAGGCTACAGGATGAACAAACTCTGGTAACAAGCAAAGAAGAAACTACCGTGCATGTTCCCCTCATGTCAAATCCTTCATGAGTGTCTATCTCAGGGCCAATATCTGTAAGGAACAGCTAGAAATGGCAAATGGTTATGAGAAACTGGAACTTGCTGTTTGGTCCTTTAACATATTTAATTCTTAAATTGATTTCAGAAGAGAAAGAATATTTAGATGTCTCATTGAAACAGGAGACGATGATTTTCAGGTTAACGAATCTTCCTTGAAGGGTTGTATGAGGATTAAAAGTTAATACTACTCTTTTTAAATGTATGGTCTAATTACTACCAATCCTACTGTAACTGAAATATCACACATTTTACATTTGCTGGGATAATGTACAGCTCAACAGTTTGTGGCTGCTTTAACAATCTAAGAAACTCAAATTGCAAAAATCAGCAGCTAACACTGCACACCAGGTAAAATAAGCAATAAATCCAGAGTGAAAATATTTCAATGACAGGCAAAGCATACTGTAAAAAAACTCCATGGGAATAAAAGAGTCTTCGAACTCCTGTGAGTGATAATGGGTTTTAAAGTCTTAATGCTGATACCTTGGCTAATAGGGCAACAGCCCTTAAAATCATAGGTCAGCTTTCCATCTGTCTAACATTGTGTGTCCAGCCAATTCTTGTCCTTTATTTCCCTGGTGTTGTAAAGCTGATGAGGGACAGAAGCTGTTTGAAGACTGTAGCGCCCAGTTTTTCAAAGACTAAATGTTATTTAATGTTCAGCTGGAAATCTGTGTGTGGATTTAAGCCTGGACTGGTAGTTTAATAATTGCTCTGGTTGTTATGTTTGCCAGAAAGAGGTCAATCCAAGGGTTGTGTTAGACTCCAAAGTCAATTAGAGTAGCATTAAAGCAGATTTTGTTTATCATTGTAGTTATAAAAGTATTTTTTGGTTTTCTTCCAGCCTGTTGGGCTATCTAAAGTGTGACAAGAGATGTTACTTAACAACAGCCAGAGGCCTTTGAGGGAACAAAGTCTGACTGATTAGGCTTAACTTGTAATTTTCTGATGAATTCTTTTGAACAAAAAGTAATTCAGGCATGTGGTTAATGATAGTTTTGAAGGACACAATGGGAAATATGGGGAAAGTTAGACTTTTATTAGGGTTATAGATTCAAAAACAGGAGATTGGAGATCGGCTGGAAGGATGGGTAGAGAGTGCTTTAAAAAAATACAAATGTTATAAAATAAGACACAGTTGCTTTCCTTTTTATAAGTCATCTTTCTGTGTACAGTAATGAAAAATCCTGCTTCAACTTGTTTAGGAAGTAGTAAAATCAGGTGTGAAATGGGTTTTGTATTCTATGAAAATCCGAGTTTCCAACAATTGACCTTCACTAAGACAAAATTAAACATGTGCAAAATTTCACACAAAAAATTCAGAGGAAAACACAGACAAAAATAGGATTTCCCTCTGAAATAAGAAGCCTAGGTTACAAATGACAGATTTATTATCAGGAGAAGGACTGGGACTCCCCACATCAGAGCTATTTCTCCTAATATATTCTTCAAGGAAACTTGATTGTTGCCATCACAGGCTTTCGCTTTTGACTAATTATAATTTTCCAATGAAACACAGTTTTGCTTGTTGCCTTTCTTGAGTCTGAGCTGGGTGGTAGGAGGTGTTACTAATGGTGACGTGCCATCACCACAGAAGCCCTCATGAATATACTGCCAGAGTGTCATACAAATTAACTAATGTCCACTGATCATGTAGAAGTGGAAGGTATGATCAGTTCAAAGAAGACTGAAATATCATACAGGGAAACTGAAACAATCATAAGTGCTGAAGAAGCAGCAGCAGGATGAAATTCAGCAGTTCAAAATGCAGAGTCACACGCTTTGGGCCGATAAGGAGTTCTATAGTGGTTGGGGACATGACTTGGCAGGAGAAAGAGGTAGACACAGCAAAGGATCACAGGAGAACTCTGAGTCAAAACATAAGTTGGTATTGTGTCAGGGAAGATACTTTCATTGGGGAAGAGCAAAGAATTCAAAAGCCCTGTACTAGACTCTGTGAAAACTCATCTGGAATACTGACTACCATGCTAATTACGCTTCTGCAAGAATCATCCACTCAAACTGGGTCAGATTCAGTGAAAAACTATTAGTTATGATAAGAAAAGCCATAAAGAATCAGACTAAAGGCATATGTGGTGCAATAGCCTGTCTCTGATGGTGATCAAGAGTAAAAGCTTAACAAAGAGTGTAAAGATAGTAGAAGCATGCATAATAGTTCCCCAGAACACTGTTAGTTTTCAGCAAATTTCAATTTAAAGGCTTCCTGAGCAAGAGGCATTACCTTTGCATTTCATATCTTCAGATGACATTTTCCTCTACTGAATTTCCTCCCATACCTTCTTTTGCTCACTTTGCTTGCAGTTTGCTTTCTGAACCAATGTGAACTTTCAGCATCTCTGTGGCAGCAGGGACTTCTGCAGACACAATATGTGGGAAAACCATCACCTTTTGCTTCTTTAGAAATTGATCCTTGTTATTTCCTCTAATGTCACTAATTCTTATTTTTAAGAAGACAATGAACAATCATTCCCTGTTCATTGCTTTCTCCCTAACAGTGATCTGGGAAATGGAACTGCCTGTCTTATACCAAGACAGCTTGGCTTTTTAATTTTAACACAATTAAGGATGAGGGTACATGACTGTGATCTACAAATGGGCACTGGGCTTCACACCAGTGAAGAGCAAGAGTAGTTTCAGCTAAAGAAAAATTTTATCCAGAGAACAAAACAATATTGAGAATAAATAAATTTAAGTTGAGAAGTAGAAGAAAATTTTTAGCCATGAGGATACTGAGACTCTGGAATATTCTTCTGATCATGGGTTGGCTTCGACTGAGCTATAATTGTACAAACAGATCTATTATCTTTGAAGAAAACAGCCTCACTTTTTCCTAGGAGCCTAGGAGATCAATTGCATTAGGCATGTTAAATTTGCACAAATGGAAATGGCTTGGCTAGCATCACATAGGGTTGCCTTTGAGTCTGTTGTCTGAATAGTTGTGACCCATTTGTAAGAGCAACAAGCATAACCTTCTGCTCATGCTTGCAGAGGTACTTGAATGAATGAGCAAGATGCTTTAACCACTCAGACATCCCCCTCCTTGACGGGGCTGGAGACAATCCTGAATGATTTAAAGATAGAGCATGCAATTACTTAATGAAAAAAGTCATACAGCATGATGGCAGAGGACCCCACTTGATGAGTTGGGAAGGCTCTTCCCATTCCCTGCCCTATTTTGGGAGATTAAAAAGTAGTTTTAAGTACCCACTCAATTCCTGTCACTGCAGGACTATAATTTAACACTATATCTCCCCCCACAACATTTTATCCCCTTTAGCTCTAAAACCTGCTGTGATGGAGTTTTGTTCCAACACTTCCCCCAGAGGACTCTGCTCTCCTGTCTAATAAATTTCACAGTTAGGAAGCTTTCTTTGATGCTTTGTCACTCACAGTCACATAATGGATAAGGAGCTGGCTTCAGACGTCAGAAATGAAGGGTACTTATGTACATGGGAATAGTCCCGAAAGGAGTGAGATGAAGGACTACTGCAAATATCAGCAACATGGTTAACTTTTGCTCACCTTATATAGCAGGGATCTAGCAAGAAATGCGAAGGTGTGAATTTCAGCACTTATGAAAATGCCAGATTTACAGCCTTAAATAGCGAAGTCTTCTGCCTCTCCACAAAACAAATATAGAAGGATGTCCACTGTGAGAGTTTTCTCACAAGTAGGCATCAGCCTGAGGGTGAAAAATGGTGAATAGGCAGCTGAAGTGGGGGAGAAGTGGTCTTTTGTCCTCTGACCTACAGAGATTGAAGCAGAGTCACCAGTTTATTGTGCTGTTGACATTTGACACCCATCAAATGAAAACACTTTGTTGTTATCGATATGTGTTCATTTTAACATGGCAATGGAAGATTTCCTTTCCAATTACCAGTCACTGAAATCACCCTGTCACCTGTCAGTGGCTTTAAAAACAAAGTCATAGAAGGTGATTTGGGCTGGGATGTGGTCTATAAAATATTTATTATAATGAGATATATGGGTTTCAGTCACTTAGTGCATCTTGCAGTAGCTGCTAGATGGGTTAAAGACCAAATTACTCAATCTTAATGGCATACGCAGTTCTTGCACAGTATTTTTATTGCTAATTACTTGGTGGCATTACGTTCACATAAAATAAGACCAATACGGACATGGCTTTTTGGGCTGCCAGTTTGGACCTCTCCTGTGTAACTTTTTACCTTATCAGCGGAGGTGAATCACTAGTTGAAGCAAGATCCAAACTGAAGCTGGTGTGTTTAATTACCCTTGAAAAACTGAAAGGTCAAAATAGGACAAGACTGACAAAGGCAATTCAGCCTCTGGATGGAGTCCAAGCTTCAGTCCTAACAGTCTTCCCTTTTTTCTTCTTTTTGGAGAAGTCTACCCTTAAGTGTAGTTATAAGAAGATATTCACACTTCACTTTTCTGTAGTTCTTTCTCTCTTTTTCTTCTGTCCTTTTTTCTCTCCTTCTTTCCCTCTTCCCCATTCCCTCTTTCTTCCTCCCTCTCCCCTTCTCTCTCTGTCTCTCCTCCTCTCTTTTGCTCTTTTTTTCTTCCATGTGAGAACTATAGAATCTCTCCTCTCCTCTCCTTTTCCATACCATTCCATACCATTCCATGCTGTGCTATGCTATACCATGCTATTCCTACCCGTTTTCTATTTCTACCTTTTTCCTAATAGGCCAACTGTCAGGGTCCAGAGTGGGTTGACTCTCTTTGGGGCTGGGGGCCATGGGGGCTCTTCTGGGGCAGCAGGGCAGGACCTCATAGCCAGGNAGCAGCCGGGGGAAGCCCCAGCCCTGAGCATCAAGCACCTCTCTGAGGATGGAAATGGGCCGAGTCCAGGCTGGGACATCAGCCTGTGGGTGGGGGGTCAGGATCAGGCACACTGAGGGGATCCAGGGTGAGACACAGCCTGAGATGGCCAGGCAGGGCCATGGGCTGGGGCTGAGCTGGTCCCCAGACCCAGCAGCCAGACCCCCCCCAGTGTGGGAGGGCTCTTATGGTTCTGCTGCATGTTCATCACACAGATATTATATATGGACACACACATATGTACAATCTATGCATCATAACACTTTGCATATGCACATCTGGTGCACAAATATGCACACACAGAGAGGCACATTGATAGAATCAATTAAAAGCTGTCTGTGCAACACTCAAGTTTTGCTGATTGTAAATCACAGAAGTCTGATGTCTTTTTATCTCAAGTCAAAGATTCTCAGTCTCCTTTACAGCAATCAATACACTGGGATCGTCTCACAAAGTCCATGGATTTTTAT
The DNA here is from genome assembly GCA_013389905.1 of Sula dactylatra. NCBI lineage: Eukaryota > Metazoa > Chordata > Aves > Suliformes > Sulidae > Sula > Sula dactylatra. The sequence continues at coordinate 108,397 of WEKW01005106.1, forward strand.
TCCAAAGATCTGACAGGACAATAACTGTATGATGCTGACCCATGTAAGAGGCTTTGGGTAATGCATGTGTAAGACTGCTTGTATTATATCTATAATTCATTTGCAGCTCAACCTCTTGGGGGAGTGGGGAGAATCATGGCAGCTGTTTAACAACTCACAGTTACAACAGAAAGTAAAAGGAGCTACAATTCTGCTGAAACATCATGTAAAAATTGTGCTCACTGGGCCAGGGAATCCAGACTAACATTCCTATTTTTGTGAGAAGTGTTGGGGGATTTTTAATGACTGTAAGATCCTTGACTTTACAGCTCAGTCAGAAATACAATAGCCATAATAACATATTGTAGTGGCAGTATTCTTACAACTACAAAGTTATAAGGATGTACAAAAGGAAAAGTTAGTGTAGAAAGGTAATACCATTTATGAGACCAACAGAGACACCTGGAAAAAAGCAGACAAGTTTTCAGACACAAAGGCTTTTCTGCAACTCTCAAATGGAGAAAATAGATGTGAAGCTAAGCAGGGCAAGGTGTAATTGCACTCAGTTTAACATCACGTTAATTGTTTGAGAGAAAGGGTGGCTGATGAAAGTGAGCTCCTATGGGACAGAGAGGGATGGGTTATTACTGCCCCTATAACTACATGGGCAGCAGAATGTGGTACACATGGAAAATGGCAGTGCTGAGTCATGTCAAGCAAGTAAATACAAGGGTATAGTTCGAGCTAAGAGATTTCTGCAACACATTGCCCCAGCTGCTCTTTCCTAACTCTGCATCCCCTCATTCCCACAGATACAGCCCTTTGGGGGGACAGGCTGTTTCTTTTTTCCTTTTTTTTTTTTTTTTTTTATAATACCGACCTTTTCAGCCTTCCAGTGCATGAACATAGAGCAGACAATACCAGCTTTAAGTTGCAAGACATTCTGAAACTTCTATGTGGAGAGAGGATTGCTGCATCTATGGATACAGTCAACAAATGTTTCAATTTTTCTGTTGTCAGCAACATTGGAACCCACCTGAGGGAGCTGGGAAATCAATTGTATTGAAGCTCAGCTCTTTAAAGCAAAATGAATAAAAAAAGAAAGATTGTAAGGACAAACTTAGAAGGACCATTCCAAGATTATTTGCTGTCTCCCCTTAATCAAGACTAGCAAATATTTCTTAAAAATGCCACATGTTTCTGACTGATAAATATTTAGAATGGACAGAAGAAGCTTCAGGGAAATTTTTCCTAGCATTCTGTCATGCTAAAAAACAAAAATTAATTGGAAATTGGTAACAAAGGCCAGAAAAGATTTAATAAAATGGAAAGGTCTGAGAAGCCAACTTCCTAGTGATCTTTTTTTTTTAATACAACTGAGTTAGTCAATCATAGGCTGCCTTTGGGGATCTATAATCAGAGAAAACTGCTGTTATCCAATAGGCCCCCTTTGCCTTTCAAATTTATTGCTTCTTTAAAAACAAACAAACAAAAAAAAATGCAAAGTGTTTTGAAGACGACATGGAACCAAAACAATCAAAGTTTTATGTATCAGACTTCATATGAAGTCTATATGATCCTTTGAGTAGTGGATTTTTTCCTCCAGTCTTCAGTAGACACGCACCCAAGCCTGTGGGTCTTTCTGAAAGACATGCTCAGGTTCACTGATGCCTATTTCCTGATGTGTTAGCCATGTGTCCTCTTCTGGAAGTGAAGGGGGGGCAAATTGATGACTTCTTCTCTGTTTCATGGCTGGCTGGGTGTATGCACACACCACAGGTGCCTGTGGCATGCAGAGGATCCAGGACTTCCTCACCATGTACCATTTTTTGGACACACATGGATAGACAGCATTTGGGTACCTCCTTGCACACTCAGAGAATTGCAGGATGAGGGGGGATGTGTGTGTCAGGAAGATGCTGCTCCTTACAGACCTATCCATACAGAACAGGCCATGCAAAAAACTGCTGCAGGTGTGGTGGATGATGAGTTCGATGTGAATCTGCAACATGTCCTTGCAGCAAAAGCCAGCCACACAGGAGCAAGAAAGTACCCAGTAGGTCAAGGGATAGGGTTATTCTTTTTCATTTGACACTTGCAAGATATCATCAGGAGTCTAGTACGGGCACTGGCATAGGCACAAAAAAGGCATTGACATACTGGGGTGAGTCTAGCAAAGGGGTACCCTGTGGCCCAGCAGTTGGGGCACAGGACATGGCAGGATAGGCTGAGAAAAGTGGGTTTGTTCAGCTGGAGGAAGGGAAGGCTATCTAACTATGTAATAGGAGGGTGTGTAGAGAAGACACAGCTAGACTCTTCTTAAAGATGCACAGCAATAGAAAAAGGAAGCTAATTCTACTTGCAACACAGGAAATGCTAACTCTGTGTAAGGGGAGGGGGGGAATCACAATGGAAGTGGTCAAAAAAGGTCCCAAGAATACAGTGGGATCTCCTTCCTTTGAGATATTCAAAAGTTGACTGAAGAAGGCCTGGAGTAACCTGCTCTTCCTGGACTTTCTCTGAGCAGGAGGTTGGACAAGAAACCTTCAGAGGTCCATTCCAAATGGACTTTTTCTGTAATCCTATGATACAGCCCTCTCCCAGGTACCTGCTGACACTACTGAAGATCCAGCTCTGGACTGCTTCCCAACTGCAATTTTTCCTGGATGTCAATGTTTTTGCCATATTATAGGAGAAGAAAGAATGGTGGATACAGGGCAGGGTGTACTTTCAGAAATAAATCTCATATCTGCAGCTTGCTCCCTATGCATGTCTAGGGAGACCTGGTGAAAGTTGATGGCTAGGAAGGAGTCATAGCATGGAGCTGGTTGAAACATGAGTTGTTCAGTTTAGAGCTGGAATCCTGGTGGGGATTTCTGTATATCTGAAACTCGAATGAGTTAAAGACTCACTACGGTGGGGGGTAAGTCAACCCTGCAATATTTGCCCCAAGCAAAACCAGACCTTTCATTTTTTAAATAGATTCCCTTAAATGTGTTTGTGTTGCAATGGTTCAGTGAGTTACTGCAAGTCATCTGAATGGGCATTGCTGACCCTGCTCTGACTGCAAGGTAAACTGCTTGGAGACTTATGGTGGTTTGGACTTAGGTGTTTCACTTTTTTGTTAGTCTGGGTCTGTACGTGGCCAGTTATGGGACTTTAGCTGACACGCTGTAACCAATTGAAGTCCTGTAAAGTAGATCATATGCTTCTATCCAAAGAGGAAGAAAATGAAACAGATAAACTCAGTGATCTGCAGCAGCCAAAAGGTATGCGGAAGAATAGGGAGGGACACAGAGCATGTTTCTAAGTGGCTGCAAAAATCCACGAGCTCCCATGTGTTTTTTATCCTCATAGAGGAAGCAGTACAACTGGAAAATGTAACACTTATGAACTAAGTCATGAAATAGCTTTCACACAAGAAGACATGACTTAGACAACCAGTCACCAGCTTGGAAAAGAGGTAGTTGCAGGGGTGGTAAGATAGAAGATGATCGGGGCTAGGTGGGCTAGATGGTTCTGTGGCCTTAGGCAGTAGTAGGGCTGTTTTTATGGTCTTACTGACCACACTGAACACTGCTCTTCTCCAGATGCTTTCTGGTTCACAGCTATGAAACTGAGGGCAGAATCAGGTGATCTCTGTTTTGTTATACTTGTCTGAGCTCTGCCTTGAGTCCTTTACAAGGTTTCCACCTGCCTTTGCTCCCCAGGGAAACTGATGGCTCTCTGCCAAGCTCTGTCAACAGCATGTACAAAGACAACATTTGCAAGACAAAACAACCAGCATTAAGATTTCTCTGTAAAGAAGAAAAGGGTGCTTTATTAAAGGTCTGTTCTGCATCTAAGAGGTTAATAAACATTCACTGAGACTCATCAGTGTCAAGACTAAAACCAAACAGGAACATGGCAATCTCTCTTTTGTAAAGGAACTTGTCGAAATAACTGCCTAAGTCTGCCCTCTGTTTATTAAAACGGCTTCGGAAATCTCTAAATCCATTTATCCTGAGGATTATCATCATCTGGTTTCCAGACAACATTCTCATTTCCTCCAGTGAGGTTTTTTGATACCTTAGGCCATTAGCTGTGGTATTGATCTTTCCTTAATACGTGAGATTTCCTACAGCAAAGGCAGCTCTGCATCTAAAAAACCCCAAGCCAAACCTGTTTTATCTGAATAGCCAGAATAACATTTTGTTAGAGACAAAAATTAACATTCTTTAGCTTTTGTTTATAATAAATGTATCACGGCAGGCTCTGAATACATCCTCTGTGGAACAGACTGAGCCTGTTATCAGCCACTTGGGGAAATCCTGTTCCAGAGACAAAAGCTTGTGACATGCCAGTCCTTCAGCTGCTAGTGCTATGGCTCAACCCTTGGGAAAGAGATAATGGGCAGCACTTAGGAGTGCAGCCTCCAAAATTTTACCTGGCCCTTCCTACCCCAAAATCCACCCTCCTGACAAATCCTGTGCAACATTTCACAGAAAATTAGTAGCAAATCCGTTATTATTCATCCTACATTACCTGATGGGGCTAGTCAGGATGGTGCCTCTGTAATACAAATTGAAGGAAGACACCTTGAGCAAAGGTCTGATAAAAGAAATCAGCACACCTTTGCTCCTTGTTTCCCACTTTACAGTCCTGTTTCCCTTTTTGTCTTTCACTTACTCGGCAATGTTGAGAGCCACAGTTAGTTCTCCATTTAATGAAGACAATCCAGTAACTTAGGGAAGAGGGAGATAGAGGCACCTGGGGAAGGGAAGCCAGAGCATTTGGACCATTAGTAGCTTAGACAGGTGGGAATCTATTGCCTCTTCTGAACTATTCAGAGCCTGTTCAAAAGCTTAGGTTTCTAAGAAAATGTTTTCCCTGTAGCTGTAAGCCCAGGGGCAGAGAGCAAAGAGTTAAATTCACGAACTTTAACAGTTGTGATGAGCAAGTTTTCCTTTTCATTCAGCCAGAGTCTGTACATAAACAAGGCTTGTGCACCCTTTCCTTGACTTTGAGCAACTGTCTCTTGGTGCTAAACATAACATCACCCAGCCCCATATTGAGTTAATGGGAGGAGGGAGGCTCCTCCAAGCATTGAAAAAAAAAAAAAAGATTTACTAAAATTGCCTATCATACAACAGGAAAAAAATATTGCTAGAATTCACTTCCTGCTACTTTGGACTTCTTTTGGTGCTTGAAGCATAATGTTCAGCAGTCACACAGAAGTATGATTTAAAACTTCTATACAAACATCAGAAGAGCCCTTCAATGTATGAAAGTCTTCATTAACACCAAAGAGAAGTCATTATGACCAAAAAATTCAACATCAGGATCCTTAAGTAAGAATAAGTATATACTTTATCAATTTTTCAGTATGTCTGAGCACCTGCAGATAACATTTAGGATGAGTTCATTACAGGAACCTAAATATGGATTAAAGGATTAGTTTTGGACATTAAATTGTGAAAAGTTTACCTTGTGTTACATACCAGGGCCACATGGCAAGTTGCTGGATTTCTTCTTAAATAGGAGGCAGGATGCACAGAGGTTTCAGGTCTGTCTTCCTTGTTTGTCACGAACTGCTTCTTCCAGAAACCCAACAGAGAATGAAAAAACCATAGGACTTAATTTTCTTTCTTAAGTTTCTTTCTCAATTATATTAACAATTAGGAGTAATCCTGCAGTAAAACCAAACCAAAACCCCTAGAACAACAAAAAAATATCCCCAAAAACCCCAGTGATTTTAGGCCATAGATGCTCAGTCTGCAAACACCTCCACCAGTTAATGACATCATCATGTTCAGCTGCTGTTTTGCCCTCTGAATTTGTAACTCTCTTTTCCTTTTCCCTTTCTGCAAGCCCTTCAGCTCTGCCAGCAAAATGAATTCTGTGAACAACTCCCTAACTCAAACAGTAAAAATAGGTGATTAGAGATATTTTAGCTAGTTTTTGTTGAAGTAGATATAACAGTGCTGAAATGGGGGTGGAGAGGAAGTAATTTTTGGCTAGGAACCGTAACAGCTTCAACATACAGAAGAGAAAATTTGGAAGAGGACACTGGTTTTATGAGACGAACATACCGAGTTCAACTTTACAGCCCTCAAACTAATTACTCTGAGATAAAGCAAGGGGATTTTAACTTTATATAGTGAAGATAATCTAGTAGTGATCTAACAGTAAATGTTATAGCAAACAGATTCAGGACTAGAGCTCACCCCAACAAGCTGAGTTCACATGCAGTTTCACATGGCAAATCATATATTAAACAAATACCTATGCTTCTCGTAATTAAATATTTCTGGCTTCCCACTCCTTTTCCCAAATCATGCCACTAAAAACTTTGCATTTTTAGAACTATATCTAGTTATATGCAATATCAGTCAGGGTCAAAGTTCTTCCTTTGCTGTTATTTTGTAACCGCTTCCAAAACAGGAGCTGCACAAAATGTCAGCTCACTTGTGGCCTGTGAAGGCTGTACTCAAGCAGCACTTCAAAGAGGCAGCTTGGGGGAAGTTCGTTCTCAGCTCACTGTGGGGGCCTATATGATTCACAGAGTCCCTGTCGGTGCTGGTGACAGCTACGTGGCCAGAGCTGTACAAGTCTGTATGGGAAATAAGGCTCTAAGATTTCATACAAATTAAGAGTTCCTACTTCAGGCAAGGTTTGGATACCTGTTACAAAATCAAAGTAGCTTGTATCCCCTTTCTTATGCAAATAATATGATCAGGAGGCTGGAGTGGCAAATGTGGTCAGTAAGACCTTCCACATCATACTTACTGGCTTCTGGCATTGAGTAGTCTGTGAAAATGTTACAGCAAAACCCCAGAAAGTTCTTTTTATAATAGCCTAGAATAAACAACTTTAGAATTAGTACAGTGAGAATCGGAAGACTTAGGGTAGAATCATGTTCCTTTGAAATATATGATTCCATTAAGATAAAATAAAATATTTATAGAAATTAGATGAGCTAATGAGAATTTTGTTTTGGAAAAAACTCATAAAATGCCAATGATATAAGGGCAAACTTTTCTCTCTTTTTTGGAACAAGAATTTCCAAAAAGAAATATTTTTGAAAGAAAAAAACTGGATTAAAATAATTTATGACACATAATAAAGATGCTGAAATAAAGACATTTTGATTTTCTTGCTAAAAAAGAGTTTTTGGATCACCCCAAAGCAATCTATTTTTGTGGGAAGAGGGAAATTTGCTTTCAGTGAGAATATCTGCTTCTTTATTTTGCGTCAATCTGAAATAAATGTTATTATCAAAATTCCTCACAGACAAGAAATATTCCCTTACATAGACCTGTGTTACATGGACAAGGGTAGTGGTCCTGTGACAGCTGCAAAGGAAGGGTTATTTCTGCTGGATAAACTCTGTGGTTTCTTTGGTGCTCCTCTGCAATTAGGGACTGGGAGTGCTGAGTGGAGATCACTTATCTAGAAAAGCTGATGAGGTTATCACTGCCAGCTTGCTGCCCCCTTCTTCCCTCCCGCCTCTGCCCTACTTTACCCTCATCCCACTCATCAATACCTAAACTACTTTTCAAGCAGCTCCAGGACTACAGGGCAGAATTTTAAGGAAAGGAAAGTTGGCGATGAGTTTCCATAAAATGTAATGCTGATGGCTGCAGTGATGAGGAAGCCTAAAGGATAAGCAGCTCAGATGTCTTGCTGTGAAGGGCAGAGGGGGCTGCCCGAGGCAGGACTTTGTCTATTGGCATCTTAATTGTCAGGTTTCAGAACTGCACGTAAAAATGCAAACCCTGGCAGCTTCTTGGTGTTGGTTTGATTCACACCAGCTTATAACACACTGAAGAAAAGCTTTGAAGAGCAGGGAATGATGGTCTTGCAGGGAACAGGATCAAAACAGGTAAGATTTAGGAACAAGTTCTATAAATTAACTATAAATTTCAATAGCTACAGTAGACAAGATGAGGCAATAAAAGCAAGTGGTAGCTAAGGAGTTAACTGTGGATCCCATATGGCATATGCCCACTCCGTTAGGAGCAGACTGGGACTGAATTCTGCCTAGACAGCCAGAGAGAAAATACAGGGAATGGCACTGAGGGCAGTGAATGGAAATTCCCATCTTTTTTAGTGACTTTACACTGCCTATGTGCAAGTCACAAACTTCTCTATGCATCGGTTTTCCTGACTGGGAAATATTCAGTAAAACTGAGCCAAGTGCGGCTGCAGCATTATGGCAGGACCTCTGAGACAGGACCTTGCACACATCAGGGAGTACTAGGGTTTGTAGTAGCGCTGCTTTTGGAAACCCAGCATTGGAAGACAATTCTGGTTTGTAGATTGCAACTTGCTTAAAATCCCTAACTAGAAAATGTTACTTGACAAATCCATACTATTTTTGTAGCTTCTGGGGGCTGCAAAAATCTTGAATTTCTTTAGCTGTATCAGATGAAAGCCTAGGTGAGTTTTTGGAAGCAGAGGTTGTCCAGAGAGGTTGTGCATTCTCCATCCTTGGAGGTTTTCAAGGCTTGACTCAATAAAGCCCCGAGCAACCTCCTCTGATCCTGCTTTGAGTAGGAATTTGGGTTAAAGAGTTCCTGAGGTCTTTTCTAGACTGAATTATCTTATGATCCTGTTTTTATTTTCTGGTACCAATTAAAGCAAAACAATACCAAATTATGAGAAAAAGAATTTATGCAGATGACTTGCTGGTCCCTTAGCATTGCTAATGATTGCGGAAACATAAAAGATCTCCCCATCCACTAGATGATCTAGGAGATGGATCTAAGGAGACCATGCCTTGTGGGGCAAGACTCTAGGGGGGTAGCAGGTATCAGTCCCTGCTTAGTGCACTGGTAAAAGAGGCAAGGCTTTTTACTGTGCTTGTCACACCTCCCCTACACACTCCCTTCTGCCATTTGTAACTCTTGCTGTGAGATGCAGCAAAGTCTTCATTTCACCTCCCTGTCAATATTTATTGTGCATGTGTAATTTGAAGGTTTTAAGATAATGAAATAAAATTCTTGCCTGCATTCATCAAGCCCAATATGTCTGCAGCATACAAATTGAATACAGAACGACGTAAAACTACCATAGGAGACAGTGAAATAGATCAACCTTTGTGTAATTGAATGAACAAATTCTCAGTCATAGCAGTGATGCCAGTGGGCAAAAGGGATTGGGGCCTCCCAGGTCCCTCAGAAAAACGCTTTTTCTGGCAATTATATGGCTTCAAAGCTGGAAAATGCCAAAGATTCATCAGCAAATGATCTATGTTTTCACACTACTACATAAAACATGTAAGATGCTTGTGGAAGATGTCATTTTAAGGAATGTGCCCATTTAAAGCAGCAGCTTTTATAAGCGAAGATAATTTTAGGTTTTAGGATCAGAAATGGTCTGCTATGCTTGAACTGCAAGTAGTGACTTATGGTTACTGCCTGGAAAATGTAGTTCACCTGAAAATTATTGTCTTAAGATTGCTTAAGTATCACTGGCTAATGTGAACTGAGTCTTGATTAAGGCAGTTTTAAGGAGGGGCATTGCAGGGTATAGAGATTTAAAGGAAAACAGTGTTTTCCCAGAGCTGTTCATATATTTTTCATAATCAGTCAGACGTTCCTTCTCCCCCCCACATTATTTTGATACTGATGAATTAATTTACATAAATTATTAGATATTGAGTGGGGAGACAGAGTGAGGGAAAGAAAGGAGGGGAAATGTCTTGGGCAATTCCTCTGCGGTCAGCAGGGGAGGCTACCAGAAGGGAGTTGAAAATTGGGACGATTTAAATTAGTCATTGGTAACTGAGAAAGTAGAACAATACCCTAGACACATAGTGAAATGTGGAGGCAAAGGGAAAGAAATCTCTGGATAACTGCAGAGATACAAAGATGTTCCTGGGCCTGCATTAGTAGAGATTTCTCAAGTCCATAGCAGCTCAAAGCACGTAGTGGATTTAAGGGAAAAGAGAAACAAAAGTGAAAGCTTTATTATTATTTTCATGTATTAGCCAAAACAGGGAAAGGTATCTTACCTACTACAGATCAGAATAAATGAACTCCTACAGGGACCAAAGGAACCATTTTAAACAATTCAGTTTGACTGCAGGTGTCTACAACCCAGGAGAATTTGTACTCTTGGGGCTGAAGTCTTACTCGTGCTCTAGAGAAATAGGAGAGAAACCAAACACATCAGTGACACATTGAAACCAGGGCCCTGGGGAAGTAATCCCTCGCTGGATGCTGGTACCACGAATCACGTGTGATTTATACTTGTGCTCTGATTACAGCTAGTGGGGAATTATTTTTAGCTTTCCATTCAGAAATGAAAATTCATCAGAAATGCTTTCCTTTACCCACCCCACACACACTCCAAGTTTAGATGCTTCAGTGGAGCAGATCCTCAGATAACTTTTCTGAGCAAAAGCAGAGAAACAGAGAATGATCCAGAATAATGAAGAGAGTAATGATATCAACTGGAAACTAAGTTTAAAGGTACCTGACAGTCCAGTGCTGTAAGCAGGCAAATGAAAAACTGAACCGAGATCCCTTCTCCACCCAGATTGGCCTATTGGTTATTGTGGTTAATGTAGTATTGTGCTGTGACTGTCACCATGGGCAGCTGACTGCTGCTGATCAGTCGAGAAGGGCTCTGAAAGACTTGCAGTGTTGTAGCCCATCACTTTTCTGGAGAGTCCCTCCTAGCCAGTTCCCAGCTGCAATCTCTTGATTTGCTTATATCTGTTTTTACTCAGGGTTTGACTTTAAACAACCCTGCCACCAAATTCCCCCCCACAGCCCCCCCAAAAAAAAAAAAGAGAAGGGGGACTGGGGGTACTCTAGGTCAACACACAGACTCAGTAATTCACAGATTTATAGTTTCTTTCTCTGGCAATTCCTTCCCAAACACCCAAGAGGACATGAAAAGTGCTAAGTGCCTATAGTCCCTTCTTTGCATTTAGGATCCTTCTAGCAAGGCTGTACATTGTGATTGGGATATTTTGCATTTTTTATCCCCTTCTGCCTGTTGCTTGATTGTGGCTGTAAAAGAGAAGATGAAGGGCTTGCATTTGACTTCTACCTTCACCTCTGCTGTGTGTAATCAGTGGTGTTTTTCAGGCAGAAAGAACACGGAAGAAGTCTCATGTTTGCCTTTTGTTCCACATGAAAGGACATCACACATCCTGTTGTTCATCAGTCAAGGTTATTCCTCTTGGCTGCCTGCCTGCTTCTCCCATTACTTGTGCCTTAAACTGTGCCTTACTCACTTTCCTGTAGCTTAACGTGTCCCTGGTTTCCTTGCTTACCCCAGGCTTGCCAAGGCAGCAATGGGAAGAGTTAGTGGTGGGCATGGTGTTTTCTATTTATCCATAATTCTGACACCCTTTGTCTTGCCTAATTTTCGCATAAGAGAAATGTCACATCTGTATATATGTGACCTTAGTTTAGACCTTGAAATACTTAGCGGTCATACAAGTATTAAATTTAACATTCTGACTCAGAAGGTGAGACCAAGATATGAATGAGTAGTCAGCAATTGTGCTCTTGGAAGGGTCATCCTCCCAAACCTATGCTGGTTTGGCCCTGCAGAAGGGGACCACAAGAACTCTGTTCCAGGAGGGAATATAATTTTGAAGTCCAGTTTTGTTCCAAGTCAGAATTAAACCCAACAAAAATATTTATAATCTCCATGAATGAAAAGTTCAGGGAGGAATTAAGTACTTGTCAAGAACACATCTTCGTTCAGACTTTCCGTTTTTAATATACTGCATGTATACAATACTTATTCTTTTTTTAATATTGTTTTTCCTTTTGGTCAGAACTAAGCACAGAATGAGAAATGAAAATCCTTTTTTTTCAAATGTCAGAAATGGGATAGACTGACACTGCTGTCACACCTCTCCCCTTCTACTCCTCCTCACCCCTTCCCGGTTCTTCCACATGAAATTTAAGCAAAAATAGATGAGATTTTTCCATATGTGAAGCAAGTGATAAAGGCACCCACGCCCAGTTCTGATGAAATCTACTGTCATCCCAGTCTGACATGACATTGCCAAGCAAGGTGATTGATCTGTAGGGTCTATCTTACAGTGACAAGCATGAAGTTGTGAGATCTGGCTACCAACCAGAAAATGTACTGGTAGACTTAAAGCAATGTTTCAGCAAGTCCTAAAGTTCTGCTTAGACCTGGGGGCCTGTTGTCAACTGCATTTTTGTATTGTTGCTGCTTTGCTTCACAGGGATAGTGGTGAGACACCTCAGAGTCTAGGGGGCTGCCCCTGTCTCAGGGTATGTTTGTGCTGAAGTCTGATGCTTGAGAAGGTGCATGGGAAGAACCACCAGTGTAGCAATTGCGCTGGTGGAATGAGTTGCTGTTCCACAGCTAAGTGTCAGCTGGGAAAACTGTCATAGTTCTGCACCAAAGAAGTCCCAGTTTGAATACATGAAGGCTTGAAGCCTTGATTTTCTATTGCTTCATATGTCCACAAGCACTTCTTCATACAAAGGATTAGCAAATAGTACAATAGCTCTTTTTGTGCTTGAAGTTAGTCTTCACATAGGACTGCCATTTTCCATCAGGGTTTCTCAGAGAGAAATGAGCGTACACAGGTCGTGTAGTGTATGTACAGTCAGCCCATCTGTTGCATCCTGGAAGTGTCAGCCTTATAGCACGGGTGCCCAAGCAGAGTGAAGTTTGCCATACTTATTCTTGGGTTTTCCTGGATGGAAATCTGTGCACACACAGTGGGTGCCCTGCAAACACATATGGAGTGAAAACTTGCACCTCTAGGAAGTATTAGTCATGCAGGACACACGCTGTAGGGATGTTTAGCACATATACTGTGGTCATACCCAGGATCTACACAGACAGCAGCACCCTACCTGATAGAGTGACTAGATATCCAGCATCAGAGATATCTTCTCAGTTAGCTCCAGATCAGCTGGGCTGTTGAGACAACTTCCATCAACCCAAATGTTGGAAAACCTCTAATAAACACAGATGACGTGAGAAGCTGTGCAGAGATGGAGGAGTGTTAGGAGGGTTCAAGGAGAGCTCATGAGTACAACAAACCAGTGGGTTCCCTCCATGCTTATACTAAACCCCTCGTTCACTCTTGTCAGATTCTCCTCTGAGACCCCCAGTATTGCATCTTCACCATTATGTCCCATTCCTGTGACTGCTGCTCACTCCATTTCCTTCTTGTCTATCCCATCCTCTTCCCCCAGATTGCTTCTATTTCCCACCTTACCATCCCTTGATGTGTGTCTTTGCTTCTCCCTTACTACATCTCCTGTCCCTTCTGTCTCTTTCTCTCCTGGGTTGGAAACCAGGCAGCAGATTTAACTTCCCCTGGATAACTCCATCCAGAACAGCTTTGGGCATTCTAGATCCTGGGATGTGTTGCAAAGCCATTGGAGCTTCCAAAGTCTGTGCTGACCACTTTGACCTTCCTATCTTGAGGTCAGTGTCTCACTGAGCTTTGTCTCAATAAGGAGATGTGCCTTGCTGGTTAGGAAATGCTGGCCTGTAATAACATATTTGAGTCAGGTTTTCTATGAGGGACAATCTGTGTCCCTTTGTGTTGAAGGAATGGGAATGGGCTTGCTTCCCTGTCTAATGCAAGCTCGTTGTGCTGTCCCAGACTCCCTGGTGAGGTTAGCAGCTGTTTGGTAGTGTGAATAGGAAGAAGGAACCATTTCTTCATGGACATTTTGGGAGGCTGTGGTTGGAAAACCAGATCTGCTGGTCTGTTTCACTAGACATTTGTAGAGGTCATGTAAGATAGACTTCTCTGCCAGTGGAGGAGGCCTTATCTTACATGAAGTTGTTCTCAAAGCCTTTCAGAGGCAGGTTTTCCCATTGAATTATAGCATGAACCAGGGACAGATCTGCCACTGAACGGTTATTGTCACTTTGCTCAGCACTGTACTACCAGTCCATGCAGTTTCTCCACACTTGTGTCCATGTAGTAACACTTGCTTTTCTCCCTTGCTTTCAAGGCTGTGATGGTTGATGTATGCACACTTCTTCAAATCACCTGTTTCAAGAGGCATCGTCTGACAATTACAAGGGCATCTATTTTCCAGGGGAAATAGCCTAACTGCCCTAAGTGTTTACTGTAACCTGAAAAATCTGTCAGTCATCTGTCTAGAGGGTAAATTGGTTCAGCATCTTTTTCATCCTTTGTTAAAAAGTAACTCTTTTACTCAAATCATTACTGCATTGACTGTTTCTGAACATTTACATCCTCAGTGCCAGATGATGGAATTTCCAGAACTTCCTCCATTACTTCCTTAATAAGAAAAGAATATTTTCAATATAGAAAATGTGACTTTTTAAGCTTTTTAAGCTCTCTCAGGGAATTCGGGGTGGTTTCTCTGCTGCCAAAAGGCAAAGCTTAGTTTCTATATCTGCAATCAGACAAATGAGGATAAATCAGCTTACCAACAGGGAGTGTGAACCTGCAGAAGGAAGAAAATACACACAAAGGCCATGTAGCCAAACCACAACAGAGCCAGGACTGTGTGCATGGGATGATTTCACTAGAGGTTTTTCATCTGCTGGGGCACAGAAAAAGAAAATTTGGATTCTGGAACTCTGCTACTGATTTTGCCAGAAAATCACAGTGAGATGCCAGGAGAAAAACATCAACCCAATCACAAAAAACCTGTATCTCATATAGTTTTTTACTGTGTTTTTCTTCCGAGCAACTGTTACTGTGATGTATTAACATGATTGCTGCATTCAGTGTGACAACAGCTTCTCATGTGAGTAAGCATGAGTAGGCGCAATGTTTAATTTCTCTGTGACCGTACAACATTTAACAAACCTTCTAGTGCAGTGAGCAGGGACAGTTAGCTTTACCCAGTGTTCTGAGATATTTTGGTGCAGACTGCTGTGCTACAAAGGGTAGGTTTACAGTGTGCACCCTTTCTAAGAAGATCCTATTATTTACCTGTAATATCAGACTCTCATCATTTCTAGTACCTGTCATTGTTAATCAAATAGTAAAAGTTATTTTAAGAGTCCTAACAGCCACTGGAGTCTATCCCTCCTTCCCCATCCCTACCTCTCACCCCTGCTTCTTTACTTCATTTACAATGCAAAGAAGAAAGTGTTTGGTGACATCAGAACAGGTATGAAGGTAGGGTGGAATTGACAGCTCTCAGCAATGAAGTACCTCCATCAGTGGGGATTATGGGAGAGTAGGGACAGCAGGAAAGGGAAAGATGAAGTGATCCTATTTATAAATGTATTCCCCCACTCCCTGCCTGTACCATGCAGATATCTCAGCAGCGCAGATGGATCTGCATACTGATGAAGACATGGGGCATCTATGAAAAATGCTGGATCTGGCTGAGCTCTCTGCAGGCACAGGGTCTGCTTTCTCTTCTATTAAAGCCCAACACACTCACATTTTTCAAAGCTTGGACATACATTCCAGATTTTGGTGCTGCTGTTGTGGCTTTGCCTCTGCCTAAGAGCAAAGCCCAGTTTCCACTTCAGCAATCAGATAAAAGAGTGCAAAGCTACTGAACAAGAGGCTGAATGAACAAGCAAGAGGTAGCTTCAAATCAGCTCATCAGTAGGCAATGTGAATAGGGGAAAATTAGTATCTCTACAAAGAGGCCATGTAAGATTACCAGCCAGAATGCCTGGAGAAAGCCAGTTCTGTCAAATATAAGAGATCAGTTTGCTGAGGTGCCTGGAGGATTGTAAAGAAAAATCTGGGCAATTCCTCAAAGCCTAGGCATTGTGCTACACCACCACTGTGAGAAACATAGTGGAGTTACTGTAGTTTCTGTCACAGTGTGTACATCTGACAGTGCCATATGAATATCAGCAAAGTGGTGCAATACCCCGTGGAGGTAGGTATGAGAAATCACATCTTTTCGTTACAGACATCAAAAAGCCAATATGGTCAAGGTTCTTTGGTTCCAATGTACCAAACAGACAATGCTTCCTTTGGAGTCAGTGGGAGATGTGCGTGTCCAGCACACTCCAATACCAGGCTCTCAGTAACTGCCCTGAGATCACACTGCAAAACAGTGACAGATCTGTTCAGAGCTCAGGACTTATGACTCTCAGGCCACCTGCTCTTCCTCTGAGATAATCTTACCCTATAGTCTTATGCCAAAATGTTTGGAGGAGAAAAATGACTGGAAAGGGTAAGGTCTGTGCTCATAGTCTATGAATTTACTTAATTAAAGATCAAAGGGTGCCACCTGAAGTTTTGGGGGACTGGGATGAAAAATATTAGTGTCTGAAAAAATGCTAACCCTTCAAGGGTCCCTTTTTAATATGCTAGCACAGATGGAATGATCTCCTGGAGGCCAGAGCAACCGTGATCCTTGATGAGCTCCTTGTATATGTAAGCTTCCCTTCATTCTCTTTTTTATCCTTGATGGCCTTACTGCCCTTTCCAAAATGGGTCTTATGCCAGTTCCTGCTGAACAAATTTCTGTGTTGCAAGAAACATTGTCACAGCTGACTGCGGTGAGCCAGACAGAAGCCAAAGACCTGGAGACTCAGAAATCTCCTAGGAAATCTTCCTGGAAAGGAGAAAAAGTAACACTACAGTAATCCCAAGCAGAAATGTTGGGTCTGCCTGGCTCATCTGTTGACCCCAGCTGTCAGAGCTGCGAGCTGCTTTCAACTCCACATGCGAGGAAGGACACCTGCTAAAGCAGGGGAGCACCACATACCTGAGGTCCCTCCTTTCCATCCCTGATGCTGGCTTGCTTCGAGCCACCTTCTCAGGGCAGGCACAGGCTAACATAGCAACATTCCCACCCTGACTGGCTTCCAGGGACCACAAGAGCAAATCTACCTTTGTTTGTAAAGCGAGCCACTTGAAATATTATCCAGAACTATCTCAGGAAAGGTTTTGATCTTTCCTTCCAAGCGTGGACCAGATGTTGTTGCCAGCACAGACTGTTCAGCCTGATCAGCATGATAGATACTCCTGCAAGGAATACAGTTTTAGCTGTTTTAGTACATATCTACTTCACCATCTGCTATTTGTTGGCATGAACGTGTACTATAAGAAAACTAGGTTCAAGGGAAAAAAAAGGGCCTCACCAACCTTTTAGAGTTTCAAGTTCATTCTAAGGTTTGGATTTTGTTTTGTTTTAAACATCAGATATTCTCACACAAAACACAGTATGCCTTCTGTGCCTATGTTCTTATGATCTCTTTTTTTTTTTTTTTTTTTTGTGAGCATTGCTATTGCTAGAGATCTTCAAACAAGGGTACTGTCCTTACAATAAGCACTAGAAACTCAGTTAACTTGGTAGGATAGTCCATACAAGGTGTAGAAGACTTTCTCAAGATCAATAAGAGAGTTTTCAGATGATGGGCTTGAAAGAATCTCGCAATATTCTTGACCAGGACTTTAGTCTTTCTACTTCTCTCACTGAGATTTTCTGTCCCAGTTAACCTGAGACAACTAAAAAGGGGCCTGAACAGAAAACCATCCATGGGAATATGAGAGACATCAAATAGCCTCATCCCTCCCTGAAAGCAATAACACAGAAGTTTGGTGTGCAGTATTAGTGAGAAATATTTGTACAGTTCTTTGAAGTTAGGAAGCACTATATAAATGCTAAGTATTATTAACTACATGAATCAGTCATCTTCAGAGAAATCTAAAGATGGGAGAGCAGTCTCTTCCTTTCTTAATGATAACCAACTCCCAAAGTTATTAATAAAAAAAAAACTTTTAAAAATAGATCAAATGCTTTCCCCATCCCGTGATAATCCCTCTGATTGCCCCCATGTTTCAATTCACTGTATCATCTGAGAGATCAAAGGATATGTCTGAAGCTGGGAAGCCAATCCCACAAAGAAGAAAACCTTCTTCTGCTGTAGATAAACAAAATACAATTTCCAGATAACATCATGGTGTTGATCAAAATAGCTGCTTTTCCAATTAGATTTCAAAGAATTCTTAATTGTTATTGATTTAATCTGGAGATGTGCAGATTTTTCCAGTCAGGAACCTGTTTCACAGGGAGCCTGTTACCCTGGGGATTTCAGTTACAGACAGTTTTTAGTAAGCAGCAACAGCCTGGCTGTCAGGCAGGTGACAATAAAAAGGGAATCTGTCCAGATACAGGAAACAGTGCTATTTGTGTTTCTGTTTCCTGCCATAATTTAGAGCATGTAGCCTTATCCATTCTGCAATGGCAGCAGACCTCACATCTGCATAAAGGCACTTGCCTTTAAATTGTAATAGGCAGAGTGCTTAAATAAAAAACTGTCTTATCTACCTACCTAGTTATCACCTCAGTCTTTCCTTCTGTTTTTATACTTATTAATTCAAACGATGGGGGGTCTGCCTTGAAACTTCTCCTTGCTAATCCCAGATCAGATGCCTGTGTTCAACATATATATATATATATATATGTATATTTGTAGTTTGCTGTGCAATAATAAATAAATAAATAAATATGTAGAGGATTCTGTAATCTCTGCTGAGCTGCCATTTCAAAGTCAGGTAAAACAGCAGGGTGTGGGAAGAAGGGAGGGAAATGGGGACTCCTGTCAAGCAGCAATAAGAGGAAGAATGAAAAATAACCCCCCAAAGAAAATTGTTCTGTCCCAGGCAAATGATGGTGGAAGGATTTCTAATCCTCTGGTAAAGTGACAGTGGGGGATTTAATGCTGTCAGGTAGGTATGACAGTGTCAGGAAGAGTGACTCAGGAAAGGTGAGTCAGAGCCAGGTGCCATCGGGAAAATAAGCACCCGACCCATGAGCAAGATCAGTCGCTCGGTGCCTTCTTGCAAGGCAGCTGCACTACAGCTTGATGGCAAAGCGCAGCTATCTGTGCATGCTGCATCCTGCATGGACCACGACAGGATGCTCTGCCAGGTGGGGAGTTTGCTATCAAAAAGAACGGAGAGGGCCTGGGTGAGAGTCACACGTAGCACCAGGAAAAAAGATTAAACCTGGTGCTATTGGGGGAAAAAATGAAGAAGGGTTTGAAGAAGCCTGGAAAGCAATGAATGATGTGGAGACTGATGAGAAACACACCTTCCTGTATGTTTTAAAGCACTGCATTGGCCTCAGGACACCTGAGTTCCTCTTCGGCTAGATTTACTGCCACCAGGCACCATGGAAGCAGAGAGCTGATCAGTTAATTCTAAAACAAAAAGCTGAAAGGGATATAAATCTTCTCCATTGGGGCAAAAGCCAACCTTTAACTTTATGAGTTATTTCCAGTGATACTGCATTTCTAGGACCCACACAGGAATGCATGTGCCTGGATAGCTATACAACCCATCTACACTCTAAATTAGTATGAAAGCTGAATTTTATGTATGGGGCTGATATGAAAATCCTTGGAGTAAGGAAGATCCCCATTGCTAAGAGGTTGAAAGCACTAGAAACCCATGGGAGATCCTTTCCATTTTGTATTTTTATTTCCCAGAGGCTCTGAGAATCACCAGAACTTTTGGATCCCTGTGAACAGAATCTATTACATCCAGTCACTCTATATTCGGGCTGAACTTGTTCAGAAAAAAAAAGATGGTTATGATCTAATTCCCAGCTCTGTCTTCCAAGCAACTTCATCTAACCACAACAAGTTTTTTCTCCAAAACCAAGGTTTCTAAACAGCATTATTAGACATCAGCTGTCTATTTGATGATGCAGAAAATAACTGACCCTGTAAGCAACCAAGCCAAAACCACATCTGCTAAAGTCAAAGTTACATTTAGGTTAAGTTTAGCCTAATATCAAGAGCAATCATTTTTTCTCCATTGTCCTATAGGGAAATGGTGTTTCATTAATAAAAGATATTGTAAAGGACATTTCCATTAGATGACAACATTAGGGGGCAGTACTCAGCTAGCAACCAGTCCTATCAGTTCATTGAACAGCTGTGTTTATATGGGGTTGTTTGTAAAATTTATGTTTGAGTTTGTTTTAACCTTTCTTTATTGCTACTGGAAAAACAATAGATCTTTTTCCATTACAAGTCATTGAGTGCCATATTAAAATCCAGCAGGAGGAGTGAAACTGCCCATGCCCCTTCTCTCCAGAAATTGCTGATTGTATGTATGTATGTTTTTTGTAAACAAAAAAACCCTGCATTGTCTGAGACACCTTCTTCTCAGTGAGCTGCCAGAACTGTATTACAGCCATCCAGGTTCTTATTTTGCTTTTTCCCTGTGACTACATGCCTGGCTGTTCACAGGAGAGTGGATGTCCCATTTCTCAGTCCCCTGGCCAGGTCAGGCACATCATGACTCATTTGTAGCAGGCAAACAAAATCCACACAGTTCTGTAGGGTGGGCACCTTAGGCCTTCCCCTGTATTGCTTCAGTGGTCAGGTGGACCAAACACATTATTTCAAGCATCTTCTCCCTCTTCTGGGCTTTGTCTCACCCCAGTCCATCCCTCTGTTTATAACTTCTCCTTTCTGCCTTTCTGCAAGGGAACATCACTTCCTCCTCTACATTTTGTTTTTCTGCCCCACTTTTGAGTCCACTGCAGACACCAAATCTGCAGTTCAGAAGGACAGCCTTGTGTGACCTTTCCCCACTCTGTTGTGGAAGCATAATCCCATTCCCTTCTGAGACTGATCTGGGCTCCAACTCTTCCAAATCCTCCCAGTAATCCAAGCCTTTCCTTCCTTGGTTGCCTTATTCCTGCCAGAGACATCTTCTGTTGCAGCAACCAGGTTGCTGGGTATGGTACTGTGGGAGTGTCGGCCTGTCCTCCATGTGAAGCTCAGTGCTCTGACTAAGCTCCTCTCAACTCTAGGTCCACTAACATCAGCCATCATAGCTGTATCTCAGCATCCCCATCTGTGGGATACCTAGCTTTCATGCTGTGGTTTTCCATGTGCATCCTACCCTGAGAATCAGGAGCCCTAGCACAATTCAGATGACCTGGCCTGCTGTCAGTGGCTTTGATGTTACTACACATCGTCTCCTGGATCAATGCCCTCCTAAGAAATACAGCCATTCTTGGCATTATCTCTTATAGGCTGAATGCCAAGGTATAACGCTCTCAGTCCTGCTGCTATGTCATCCTTGCTTCTCCCTGGCCCTGTCCTGCATCTCTGGAAAATGGTCATCTTCATGAATGCGCTCCATGTGCCCTTTCTTTGGATCCTGCTTGTTTCCCTATCTTTACCACCATCCTAGTTTGAGATTCCTCAGTCCTACCTGCCTCTCTGATACTCCTTGAGCCAGTTCACACAATATCTGGAATTAAGATGGGGAGAAAAATCCCATGGAAACTGACTCTTTTCCATGGTTTCATGGTACAATGGCATGTTGTATTCATGATGCCTTACTCATCCATTTACACACATGAGCAGGAATTTCCATTTAAAAACAGAGAAACTGAGGGCAAAAAGCTGGCTAGATTTACCAAGTGTCAAAAGCAGGTGTGGAAATAGGGGCAATTCTCCAAATACACTGTCCAGTCCATATACACTCCATCTTGGAGCTGGCCACTTTAATTAATAGCTGTGCATATTTGCAGCCACTGACGACAACTATTTCCTCACACAGCATGTAATCAGCCTACATCTGCCACAAGAGGTCAAAGAGTCAGACACCAGAGATGGATTTTAAATACAATTCTTAATGAAGCTGTCAGCCCAAAACCAGCTGTGGTTATGCTAAAGTTGCCCCAAGCCTTTGGATGTGAACATAGCAGAAACAAGCTGAGGAAGAGCCATTCTCGCCCTCCCCAGCATCACCTTCTGCAGCAGCTATTTAGTGCTGCGGGAAGGACATCAGGCATGACGGACTGAAGCTGGAAGCCCTTACACCAAATCCTGTCTCCCAAGTGCTTCCTCAGTTTGTTGCATCTCTGTGGCCATGGCAGATACATTGATCTAGCTGACAGACTAAGGTCCTGTAGCTCAGTTTTAGATAGATGAACTGTAATTTTAGTAATAGGTCGTTTAAATAATATTGTGTCACTTTTACATCTCACCTCACTTTCCTTTGAATGCAAGTGCCTGTCTGCTTTTGACAGGTGGATATTTTTATTTTTTTTCTTCTCCTTTTCCCCACAAAGACTTTGCCTGAAGGACATCAGGAGTCATAATAATGGTTGATGCTTTCATGAGATCCTTACAGATTATGGCTAAATGGAACGGTGCTGTAATGTGATTACCTCCCCACTCTTACTCCTGCTGTGTCATGTAATGGCATGGTGGGGCTCTCCACTGGGATTAAAGCCAGTCAGACTGAAAATTGACTTGCCTTGGGGGCCATCAAGCAAATTTAAACGGCTACTTCAAGATTCTGCCTGCCAGTGAGCCATTTCTTCAGAGGATTAGCAAAATGAATGAAATATGGAGGCAGGAAGGCAGTAAAAACTATGCCATTAGGCATATATGCTCTCTCTCTGCCCTTCTTTCTGATTTCGCTCTAAACACTAATTCTAGTTCCTTTTAATTTCTCTCTGTGTTCTGCTTCATGCCAGAAATGGGAAGGGAGCTCAGTACAGAAAAAAGGCTGCAACCTAACCTTCACTGAGCTTCAGGTGGGCTGGGGGGGAAGGGAGGAGGGGAGGAGGACTTGCCCTTCTCTTTCATGCATTTTCCCTGAGGATACAGGCTCTTCTACAGAGAATTCAGAATACATAAACTTGTTTTCTGCTTGGAGTCACCCTGGGGTGTAATTCCTCCTGCAAGTCTAAAGGTGAGCAGTGGGAAGGAATGACTGTCCCCTACTGCTCCTGTGGTCAGGCTCTTCTCTGCTGTCACAGCCACAGGGAACATCTGCTCCCTCCCTCCTGTACTTACATTGCACTAGGACTGGGTCTTGATTCCCTTTGCACTGTAACCTCCTGGTTGTCAGGAGACTATGAAAGTCTCAACTGTGTGATGGCAGTCTGGGTAGAAACAGGTTCTCTGGCTCTACAAGCATCCATCTGAGATGAAGGCTCATCATAGCAGATTCTCCCCAGTCTTCTTGTACTGGGAACAACGTTGGTTGTCTGAGGAGGATTCATGTCTACTCCCTTGTCATCCAATGCTCTTCAGTAGCTCCAGCTCTATTTAAATTCCTTGGCTTTTCAGATTATGTGAATGGGATGTTTAGGTACTCCCATGGATAGTGGATAGAAATGTTTTCCCATCTCAGACCCCAAGAATGCTGAGATAAGACTAATGTGCTCTTAGGCTATTTACAGAAAGACATTCATGAGATGTGACTTTGAATACTGCAGTTACACCACAACTTTCCTTGGCAGCTCAGCCCAGTCTATTTCTCAGCTGTTCTCTTAATATTCTGTCTAAAAATTTCCCTGATGCAGCTGAAGTTTAATTACTTCTTTCTCTATCATTGCTGACTAATGATAATAATTGTTTCCTGTCCTCTGGTGCAACATTCTTTTCTTTATCTGCAGACAGTTATTGTGTCTCCCCTTGGTATTATTTCCTTTACTTTGAAATTGCCTAGAAGCACAGTCCCTTTTCTTGTCTAGCTGCTAAATAAATCCAGAAATACAGCAGTGAGAGTGAAACCTGGGTGGTGGTGGGGACACACTGGTGGGATGACCCAGTAAACTAGCATTGGCAGAGAGTTTTACTCTGCAGTAGGTCACATTGACAGCTCTTTAACAACTTACACAAAAGGAACTGATGGTGTCAGCTGAGGTACTAATGGACTAAATTCTACATTACAGGTACTGGCAGTTACTGTCTTTATGACAGAATCACAGAATCACAGAATCACAGAATGGTAGGGGTTGGAAGGGACCTCTGGAGATCATCTCATCCAACCCCCTGCTTGAGCAGGGACACCTACAGCAGGGGGCACAGGACTGCATCCAGGTGGGATTTGAATGTCTCTAGGGAAGGAGACTCTACAACCTCTCTGGGCAGCCTGTTTCACTGCTCTGGCACCCTCACAGTAAAAAAGATTTTCCTCATCTTCAGGTGGAACCTTCTGTGTTCCAATTTGTGCCCATTGCCCCTTGTCCTGTCATTGGGCACCACTGAAAAGAGTCCGGCCCTATCTTGACATCCACCCTTTAGGTATTTATAAGCATTGATAAAATCCCCCCTCAGTCTTCTCCAGGCTAAATAAACCCATGTCTCTCAGCCTTTCCTCATAAGAGAGATGCTCCAGTCCCCAGGTCATCTTTGTAGCAATCCACTGGACTCTCTCCAGTAGTTCCCTGTCCTTCTTGAACTGGGGAGCCCAAAACTGGACACTACTCCAAACGTGGCCTCACTAGGGTGGAGTAGAGGGGGAGGATAACTTCACTCCACCTGCTGGCCACACTCCTTTTAATGCACCCCAGGACACCGTTGGTCTTCTTGGCCACAAGGGCGCAGTGCTGGCTCCTGGTCAACTTGCTGCCCACCAGCACTGCCAGGTCCTTCTCTGCAGAGCCGCTTTCCAGCAGGTCAACCCCCAACTTGTATGAGTGCGTGGGGTTGTTCCTCCCCAGGGGCAGGACCTTACACTTGCTTTTGTTGAATTTCATGAGGTTCCCCTGGGCCCAGCTCTCCAGCCTGTCCAGGTTTTGCTGAATGGCAGCACAGCTTTCTGGTGTATCAGCTACTCCTCCCAGCTTGGTATCATCAGCGAACTTGCTGCGGGTACACTCTATCCTTTCATCCAGGTCATTGATGAACATGTTGAACAGGACTGGACCCAGCACAGACCCCTGGGGAACACCACTAGTTACAGGCCTCCAACCAGACTCTGCGCCATTGATCACAACCGTCCCAGCTCTGCCATTCAGCCAGGTCTCAGATCACCTCACTGTCCATTCATCACTCAACCCACACTTCCTAAGCTTAACTATGAGGATGTTGTGGGAGACAGTGTCAAAAGCTTTGCTGAAGGTGAAGTAAACAACATGCACTGCTCTCCCTTCATCTACCCAGGCAGTCATGCCGTCATAGAAGGATGTCAGGTTGTCAAGCATCTCCCCTTGGTGAATCCATGTTGACTATTTCTGATAACCTTCTTTTCCTCTGCATGCCTGGAGATGACCTGCAGGATGAACTGTTCCATCACTTTTCCAGGGGTAGAGGTGAGGCTGACTGGCCTATAGCTTTCTGAGTCCTCCTTCTTGCCCTTTTTGAAGACTGGAGTGATATTGGCTTTCCTCCAGTCCTTGGGCATTTCTCCTGTCCTCCATGACCTTTCAAAGGTGATGGAGAGTATCTTAACGAGAGCATCTGCCATCTCCCTCAGCACTTGTGGGTGCATCCTGTCGGGGCCCATGCATTTGTGAAGATCTGTTTTGCCAAAATGATCTCTAACCCAATCCTCCTCAACCAAAGGTAGTTACATAACAGAAGTTCAGGCCTGAGTGGCTATGGAGATTGACACACCATTTTTCCTTTATCATGTCTCTTTCCAAAGATGGAAGGAAGGAGCCCCTATTTCCAATTTTAGAGATGCAAAGTCAAGAGATGCAGGGAGTTGCCTGAGGTCACAGAGTCAGGATGAAGAAATATATCTAACTCCCAAGTCCCAGGTAGTGTCCCTAAATCATGTTGTTTAAGTATTCACAATTTCCTTCAGCATAATAAAACTCTAATTATCTTCAGAGGTGCCGGATGAGGACTCCAAGGCTTAGAAAAGACCATTCACATGATTAAAGCTCCAAATGTGGTTTTAAGCAATTTGCTGGCTAAGGGTCTTGTTTTTTCAGGCAAATCTGCAGTTAAAATCAGCATCCACAGAGAAACTCAGCCAGTGTGTCACGGTTCTGCCACTGATTAGAGTATACACACTGTATTTTTCCCAGTTCATTTTTATGAATCAACTTTTTCTCAAATGTAAAGGATTTTTTCTGCTTCAGGGAAAAAAAAAAGAATTACAGCTCCATGGGAAGTGGCAGATTTTGTTATCTGTTAACAGTGTGCATGGAACTTCTTGAAAATATCTGTAAATAGGTCTTCATTTAGATAGCAAAGTTGGCTTCAAATAAAACTCCTCAAAGATTCTTTCAAACATAATGTCTTATTTTTTACTGAGGAGATGCACCTGAAATTTAAATGCCTCTCAAGCAGAGTTCTTCATTCTGGTGACTTACATAGAAATAGCTTCCAAATCCCACCTCCAGACACCAAAGACCTTTGGGAAAGAAGTGTGAAAACTGGCATCATTTGCGATAGGCGGAGGTTACCTCATTGCTCAGAGTAGAGGTAGCATGGTTCACTGGATAAGGCATTGAACTGAGACTGTGGAGTTTCTGCTGGTTTACTTGCTGTGCTCACCTTTCTCCTGTTGTGCACTTAGATTAAAATTACATTGAGGCACAGACTTTTTCTTAGTAATCATTTCTATATCACCTAATATAACATTGTTCCTGATCTTAACAGATTCTTCTGCATGTACTAAAAATAAAATAAAATAAAACAAATAAATAAGAGTAAGCCACGACTCTCTTAACTATTTGTTTATAATTTTTCTGCCACTGTCAGCTTTTTCACTGTGTACCGTGTCTGTAGGTAAATATCTGATAAAGACAGACCTTGTCCAAAACAGCTGAGACACTAATTTAAGATGAGAACTGGCAGAAGGTAAAAATGCAGAAGGAAACAGGTATAAACATGGTAGTTGTACTGGGTCTGGCTTGGATGAAGTTAACTTTCTTCATAGCAGTCTGTATGGGGCTGTGTTTTGGATTTGTGATTAAAACAGTGTTGATAACACAGGGATGTTTTAGTTACTGCTGAGCAGGGCTTACACAGAGTCAAGGCCTTTTCTGCTTCTCCCACTGCCCCACCAGCAAGTAGGTTCTGGGTACACAAGAAGTTGGGAGGGGACACAGCTGGGACAGCTGACCCCAACTGACCAAGGGGATATTCCGTACCATATGATGTCAATCTCAACAATAAAAGCTGGGGAAAATAAAGAGGAAGAGCAGAACATTTGTGGTTATGGCGTTTTGTCTTCCCAAGTAACCATTACATGTGATGAAGTCCTGCTTTCTAGTAAGTGGCTGGATATCTGCCGGTTGATGGGAAGTAATGAATGTATTACTTATTTTGCTGTGCTTGCACACAGCTTTGTTTCACTTATCAATCTCTCTGTATCTCGGCCATGAGTTTTCAGCTTTTGCTCTTCAGATTCTCTCCCCAGGTCCCACTGGAGGGGACATGAGTGAGCAACTGGGTGGGTGCTTGGCTACTGGCTAGGGTCAACTTACCACTGTAGTAAGCATCAGACATCCAACCAGTTAACAACGGTCAAAACTTTTAAAGATCTTATGGCAAATGATTTCCACCACCACTCAATGACCAGCCACGTCTCATATTTTGTCTCAAGATGATGCAGCTCCTGTGGATGTTTACCAGGACAAAAGCAGAAGGTAGTAAGAATAACAGGGCTAACTCTGTGATTTGGTACACCAACCATGAAGGGCAATTGGATGGTGAACCAGAGTGAAATTTTGTCTGCATAGGATGGGGTAGGGGAAAGGAACAGACAAAAGAAAATCAGTTTCTACTCAATGCAGAAACCCAAGTAGTTTTCTCACCTACCAGCAGGTAAGTTGCAGCTCATTATTGCTGTGAGGATAGAGGTGATTGCACAAATGAATGGGGTGAGACAGCAGTAGCTTACTCAGGCTAAAATTATGAAGTCACTGCCTTCGGGAGGAGAAAGTCTCTCTAGCAGGTGTCCTTGCCTGCATTGTGGATAAAAAAAAAAAATCCACAACCAATACACCACCACCAAATAAAGGGTTTTTTTGTGTGTGTGTGAGCAATGGCAGTACATTTCAGCTAAAGTTAATTGATGTCCATCTTTTGTATTATGTAAAAATGACATATATTTTGATTTTTTCAGTTTTGTCCTTTATCTCAGTTTTGGAAGTTTACCTCCCCTGCTTCTCTAAAGTCAAACCAAAGGATCAACAATCTCAGGAGACTGGAGATAGTGACCTTGAAAATACTGAGATGGCTTGGCTAAGCACGTAGATGCAATGAGGCTGCACTAATTCTTGTCCAGGTGTCTGGGAGGCAAAGGACAATATAACTCAATATAACTAAGCCGTGGGAGGTGGGGTCAGGGGTGGAAGGAGAGCATTTTCACAACACTCTGCGTGTGGCTGAGTGGTGATGGTGGACACCACCACTTCCACAGCATGGTGCTGTCCCTCTGTGTGTCTGTTCTGTCTGTCTCCTGGCTCTAATCCATGAAGGGTGGCCAAGTGCAGTGTTGCTTTACCTAGCTTTTGCGTTCATAACAATTTTGGAGATGGGGGTAATTTTAAAAACCACATAGACAAGTTTTCTGCCAGAAAATGAGACCCACTGCTTTAAGTAACCTCTTACCAGTCATTATGCCTCTCCATGTTTCAGGCTGTATCATTTTATGCTGCTGCTGTTAGGTCAATCCAACATAGATATCCGGACCACCTGAGACTGTACCTATGTGCAGCTGTTTTTAATTATGTCTGCATGAACCCCAGCATAGGTATCTATTCTGACTTAAGGATGTCTTATTTTAATGTAGCTTGAACCTGTTCCTTGCTAACTTAACCTAAACTAAATAAACCCACAAAAAGACTGCTCATTATTTTATAGTTACCTTCATAAAATATACCTCATGTCAAATTAAAAATGGTTAAAGTGGTTTGGATGAAAGTCTTTACAACCAAACCAGTTAATGGGAAGCATATTGAACTCTAGTCAGGGCTGTGCTGAAAGCAAATCAGTAAGTTTATATTTAACCCACTTCTGAAATCTAAGCCAGGTCCAAAACTAGCTGTTAAAATTAGTCTTCAGCATGCTGCCTTCTGCCCTATTGCTGTCTTCATGTGCATAAACCCTGTGTTTATTATTGACTCTATAGGAGACTTCTTTTCCCTACATTTGTTCAGGGTCCAGCAAAGGAGCAGATGCAATCTCATCTGTTATTGAGGTTACAGTAGAAAGACTCGTTACTCCAACTGTTCCCTCATCTATCCTCTTTCCTTTTTCTGCTCCTGGGCTTGATTGATATTCAGAGGGTGGAATAACTCTGGAAATTTGTTTAGGAGCAAATCACAAGTAATATTGTAGAAGACCATCTATCACTGTGTACATACTGTATTCGTATCTCTTAAAATTACTGTTTTCTGTCAGCATTGCAGGAAACATGAAAGTTTTGATCACATGCATCCACAAAAGTGATGCTCAGATTTAACTTCCATTGTTTAGAGATACTGAGGTAAAGCAAAATAAAAATCTGTTTTTACTGTATATATTGTTTGTGTTTACACAATAATCTTAGGTTATATCCTTCACTCCTGTTGTACTTGATGGACAGATCTGGATGCCTTTCCCAAACTAAACTCAGAAAAGGAATGCCAAAGAGTGGTACTTCACAGTCTACAGCTGTCCAAGAGGAGTTTCTGCATCATCTCTGCATGTTATCTACAAGTGTGTCGGCATTGAGCCTGCATCAGCCTGTGACTGCACTAGCTTAGAGTGGGGAGGGGGAGGTTGAGTGTTCAGACTTCCTTGGGTGGGGAAGCAAACTGTTGTGATCCAGAGTATGAGGCATCAGAGAGGTCAAATACTGGGCAAACTTGTTCACAGGGAACACTTCTAGGCTTCCAGTCCCCAGGTCACTTTTTCCTTTACTGCTAATTATAGAGGGTGGAAAGCTCTGTGTGTGTCTATGTCTTGAAAAAATACTTAAGTTGGGCATGGAGTGATGCATTCCTCCACTTGGCCTTTAGTTTGATAAGTAGTCTGTACTAAAATGGTGGCCATGCAGAGAGATGCATAGAGAGTCATTCACAGATCAGTCATAACGCTCTAAATGTGGAATTCCTCATTTTTTGGTGGTATTGTGTGCAGAGACAGATTCTTCCTTGGAGGTCTTCCTGGCAAACATCCCCTTGACTTATATCATGACTCAGAATAAGCTGGAAGACAAAAGGGACAAGTTGGTAGTGATGCCACTGGAGCAGAATTAACAAAAGGGAAGCTTGATGACAGTGAGTTAAAGAGGTGGAATACCTGGGGTGTTTGTAAATGAGCTGTTGGGACACAGAGTTGCAATTAGGACCTATTAAAAGAAGATGCTTCCAATTCATTGCATACAGTTAACATAGTTGTGGGTACTGAATCCCTCCACCACCATCAGTGTGTAATACATCCTCCCTTTAGAGGAGCTTGAATTACTTTCCAAATGGTTTGTCCAATTTCAGATGAAAATTGTGTTTCAGACAATAGCACAGCAGTGTCTCCAGGATAAGAGTTGTTCCTTTCTATTTAGAAAATTAATGGCTTGTTTTGTTCAAACACTCTCTGTCTTCTCCCCATGCTGATAATCTATTCTGAGTTGTATTTAAGGGTAAAAAAGCTGCAGCAGCTGAAGCCAGGCTCAAGGTGAACTATCTTCCCATATAGAAAATAGAACAACTGCTTTTCAATTGAGACACAGAATGAGAGTCCCTGACCAGTCGTGGTTGTTGAAGACAGTCTCGGCAGAGCGACCTGAGAAAACAACAGTCCATTTGCTTGCCTTTGGTCTGAAATTCCTGTTGCAGATTCAAACTGAGAATGTTCTTTGCTTCTTTTCCAGAGCTTTTGTGGTACTGTTTGTAGCCTTGTGAAAACAGCTGCTGTCTGCTGCAAAGGCAACTGCATTGTGATGGTGGATGCAGATGAACCTAGAAAGAGGAAAATATAGAAAGACAGTGCTGTCAGAAACGGACTACAGTGTCATTGTTTTACCATATGTCAGAAACGTTGAGATTGGTACCAAAATCTTCCAGCTGGAGAAATGAGGCAGTCATAGGAGTTGTTTAAGGAAAAAGATGAATGTCTAGGAGATGACATTTTTTCTAGTTTCAGAGGAAAACTAGATTTGCTAGCTTTGGTGATATCATGCATCCTATTACCCACACCATTTGGAAAGCTGAGGAAGGCAATACTCATTATATGGACTTCTGAGGTATCCCGTCTTAAAAACAAAGCCTATCAAAGCTAGATTTTTCAGAAGAGCTCCTTTTTAGCTATTTCAGTAAGTGTGTAGAGTTCCAGGGGAATTGCAGCTTCCCAGGAGCCAAACACCATTGAACATCCATGCTGAGCACCTTTGAAAATTGGTCCCAAATACAAACTATGTCTTTTTAAAATACTATATTACTAGGAGAGACAAGTAACTTGGTGAATAAAGAGCTAAAGAGTTTTTGATTCTCCTTGTGCACAAGGCTATCCATTCCTCCCTGAGGAAAGGGAGAGACTAACTGTGAGCTCAACTGTCTCTGAGGTACTTGAGATAATTGTGGTACATCTGGTTTGATTTGGAAATGGAATTAGAGAGTTCTTTTTTGCTCTTCTAATTAATCAGGGTTGAATGTCTATATTTGCAGCTCCTTCAATTAGTTCTCTACAGATCGGCCCCCACCCAATCTATTAAATTCTGGGATTTATGTTTGGAGCAAAAGCGCTCTACAGATGCAAAGCTCTCAGCTAAATTACTTCTCTCAAAAGTTGCATTTTGGGAGTTGAGGAAAGCAAAACACAAAACTTGCCAGAGTTTGATAATTGCAGTCCAACTGTTCCCTTCCTCCCTTCAAACCAAACCATGCAAGAAGTCAAGCAAGCCATACACTGTCTTTGGTGTTTCTGTTTGACGTTCAAGTTCTCTTTCCCCCCCACTTGGCAACAAGGAAGACCAAAGGAAGTCTATAGCAGAGTTTTAAATAGCCAAAGCTTAATGAGTGTAAAATTAAAAAAAAAAAAAATCAACAAAAAAATCTAAACAAAAAACCCAAATGCTTCTCCCAGCTGTTCAAGTAGTAAAATATGCAATTCTGAGACAGTGTAAACTAAGTGCAAGTCAAACACAGAAAAGTTCAAAAGAAGCCTGCAGAAAAAAGCAGCAAGAAAAGCAGACACGTGAGACAAAGTCCTTGGTAAGGTGGTGGGAACTTAAACATGCTCAGTCCAGTCACAGCTATGGAAACACAGCTGCATGCAAGGGTATTGGTGTCTCCACTTGCCCCTGTACAGCAGCAATTTTTATTCCATGCAGTTCAGGTCTTGATGGTCAGCCTCCCCACAAACTGCTCACAAAGTGTAGCAGGTTGACTCACTTACATGTTTTTTAGCAGCAATATTATTCTCAAAGTCTGTCCTTTCTCCCTCCTTTTCTCTGAAATTTTTGCATCATTTAAGTGAAGAATTTGAAACTGATTATATATCTGACAAGTCAGTCTCCCCAGCTATGAAGCCTGGGCTGGGAAGACAGGAGCAGGTTGGTCAGTTGTCAAAGCTATTATTGTTCATTTTGACCAGTTTTTTCTAGTGCAGGACTATTGACTAAAGTACCTAGGAGCATTTATCCTTTTATATATATACTTAGTACTGTCACTAAGAGGAGATATTTATAGGAGTGGACGAGTCTTTCAAGTCTCTAGGCAGTATTTCACAGAGGAGAACTTGGAACAAAATTTTACAAACTTTCTGACTCACAGCCCTCACTTTCAGCTTCAGGAAGCCACTTTCCCTTGCATTTTGAAATTTGTGACTCAAGTTTTGAAGCTGTTTCATTAGAAGAGCTTCTTCTCATGCTTTCAGAAAGTCTTTCATAAGTTAGAGGGATTTGAAGATGAAAGGGAGTATTCTCATAAAACCTCAGAGTTAAGAGAGAACAGGATTTGACCAGTGAGAGGGTACATGAGACTCCATTTTTTAACATGACCTGCTTGCCAAAGTCCATGTTCCCTCTGTATGCTGTATTTTCCTGAGGATGTCATGACAGAAAGCTGTTGTAGCACTGGCACCTCAGGCAAATTCCAAGGATTGTACAGGACTGAGGGAAGATTTCTGCTTGTCACTGCACATATGATAATGCTTCCCATTCAATGCAACTCAAAGTGGGTACACTCAGGTGAGTGTATACCACATCCTTTACCCTTGGTTAAGCAGAAAACCTCATCAAATGCCCATATGCATGAAACTACTTGTTGTAGGGAGTGTCACAGCTCTGAGGAACCCAATGCTGGTCCTGTTTGGAGTTAGACAGTTATGATATGGATTGTTGAAAGGCATGAGAGGAGAAGAGAGAAAGTGTCGTGGTTTAGCCCCAGTCAGCAACTCTGCACCACACAGCCGCTCGCTCACTGCCTGTGGGATGGGGGAGAGAATCGGAAGGGCCAAAGTAAGAAAACTCATGGGTTGAGATAAGAACAGTTTAATAATTAAAATGAAATACTAATAGTAATAATGGTAATGATAATAATGATTATGATAATAATAATGAAGATAATATAATAAAAAAGAAAACGAGAGCGAGAAATGAAACCCGGGGAAAGAGGGAAAAGAAAAAAAAACCACAAGTGCTGCAACTGCTCACCACCCACTGACCAACACTGCCAGACCCTGAGCCGTGGTTGCTGCTTCCCCTGGCCAACTCCCCCAGTTAATACACTGGGCATGCCGTCACATGATATGGAATATCCCTTTGGCCAGTTTGGATCAGCTCTCTTGGTTGTGCCCCCTCCCCTCCCGGCTTCTTGTGCACCTCTCAGGGCATGGGAAGCTGGAAAAGTCCTTGACTAGTGTAAGCACTACCCAGCAACAACTAAAACATCAGTGTGTTAACATTATTTTCATATTCAGTCCAAGCCACAGTACTGTACCAGCTACAGTGAAGGAAATTAACTCTATCCCAGCTAAAACCATGACAGAAAGGAAAATGGAAACACTTTTTTACCATCCTTGGAAACTATTCTGAGATGGGAAAATGCACAAACTGCCCAACACAAACAGTTATGTCTTCATGGAGGCACTTTGCAGTCATCATTCACTTGAGGCTTCTGGCTGCTCTGAGGTGGATTTTGTAGTTTTCTAAGTTCAGTTAAGATGGAAGAGTCTAGAAACTGGGGAGCAGGCTTGACAGCTTCCTGGGATTTTTATTTTAGTGTGTTTATTTTTCAAGGAGGTGTTCTTGGTTATCAGCAGGAAATAGATTGCACAAACAGCTTTTCATTAAGGGTGCTTGACCGTAGCCCTGAGCCACAATGGATGTTCAAAGAATTGAATGAGCTTCCCAGCACATCTGTGAGCTGCAAGGGAGGCGTGTGTAGGCTTTCACGCTGAAGCCTCTGATTAAAGCAAACTCTAAGCAGAGTGAAAATGCAGCCTCCTTTTGTGAAGAGCAATTCCAGGCAGTGTTAGGTAAATTGCTAGGTGCGCACTTACTACGGGGACAGAGATGGCATGGGAAGGGGGCCATAAGCACTGCAGCAGAAGTGAAGAAGCTTCTTGAAGGTTAGTGGTGAACAAAAGACATTACAAAGGTCAGATATATTTGTGAAACCTTAATCAAGGTGATGTTATCTCACCTGTGTTCCTGTCCCTCTTTGACATGTTTAGAGAATAGAAGTGAGGTGAAGGGAATTGATGCACCACAACTGAGAGTAAGGGAAACTTTACTGGTAAAGGCCTAGCAGGACATAATCATAAGGGTGATCCCTCCAAGGCTCTTGTTTTCATGTCCAGGTCAGGAAGACATGCTGGGAATACAAAGGGCTTTTGCTTTCACATCTGATTTATCTGATAGGTCTTGGTCAGCCATAGATACAGCTTAAATACTCTTCTCTGATGTTGCAAGAACACCTCTGCCCTTCTTAGGGAGGTGGAAAATGTTCAGTGAATGCTTGGAAGCACTTTCCAAGAGAAACCTCCACTTTTTCCAACTTTAAATCAGAGAAAGGAGATGGCAAATGTAGGCCTACTTGTGATAGAACAGGGGAGGAAAGACAGAGGGAGAGAAATGCGACCTTAGAAAATGTCCTTATATTAAATCAGGGCAGCTGCTAATTGCATGGTCCTTATCCTACCACCCTGCTTCAGAAGAGCAAGGCACTCCTGCCAGGATGGTGATACAGAGGGTGTCAGGGTAAGATGATGGCTGGGGAGGCACTAGTCCGGGGAGGGTACCAGGCTCCCAAGGGAAGGATAAAAATAAGTGAAAGAAGGACAAGAGAAAAGGCATTGGTTTGCCTTGATCCTCTAGTCTTCATCAGCTTCTGAAGAGGAATCCTTATTAGTAGATGAAATCTCTGTGATCTAGAGTAAGAGCAGAGGGCGTAAACCTCATTCAGGTCTTTGCCTCTCTATAAGTCCAGAGGGAATTGGTTGGCACTGAAGGCAGTGTCTGAGCTTTGT
Organism: Sula dactylatra; assembly: GCA_013389905.1. Lineage (NCBI taxonomy): Eukaryota > Metazoa > Chordata > Aves > Suliformes > Sulidae > Sula > Sula dactylatra. Next base: position 143,461 of record WEKW01005106.1, read on the forward strand.
TTTGATCATGTAGATTGCTACTCCATGTCCTAGAAAATTGTAGCATTACTGCTACTTAGCTAATTGTCAGTAGTGCAGTGAAATGGGTTTATGGTGAAACTAAATGGCTCACAAAGTTGGCATGAGTAAAAAGTGCTTCTATAAATGGCATTTTTATATCAATTTCACAGCCTTTGTAGCAAGGGTCTTAACAGCATTTTCTTTGCTTTATGTGGGCTTTTGTCGTGGTTTAGCCCCAGTCAGCAACTAAGCGCCACACAGCCGCTCGCTTACTCCTCCCACCCCTGTGGGATGGGGGAGAGAATTGGAGGAGCAAAGCAAGAAAACTCGTGGGTTGAGATAAGAACAGTTTTATAATTAAAATATAATACTAATAGTAATAATGGTAATGATAATATTGATTATGATAATAATAATGATAATATAATGAAAAGGAAAATAATGAGAGCGAGAAATGAAACCCGGAGGAAGAGAAACAAAACACAAGAGCTGCAACCACTCACCACCCACTGACTGATGCCGCCGGTCCCCAAGCCACAATCGCTTCTTCCCCTGGCCAGCTGCCCCCAGTTAATACACCGAGCATGATGTCACATGATATGGAATATCCCTTTGGCCAGTTTGGGTCAGCTCTCTTGGCTGTACCCCCTCCCCTTCTTGCTTCTTGTGCACCTGGCAGAGCATGGGAAGCTGGAAAAGTCCTTGACTAGTGTAAGCACTACCCAGCAACAACTAAAACATCAGTGTTATCAACGTTATTTTCATACTCAGTCCAAGCCACAGCACTGTACCAGCTACAGTGAAGGAAATTAACTCTATCCCAGCTAAAACCTTGACAGCCTTGTACATGCTCTCCCTTCTCCTGAGATGCACCAGGGCACTGAGTTGCACACTGAGAAACAATTTCTCCAACAGGAGATTCTTAAGTACATTTTCCCCTGCAGAATCCACAGCAAGAAACAAGACTGATGCTCACTGGAATATAAGTGTTGCTGCCCTATTTCTGCATTTTCACACACCTAACAATCATGTTTATAATAATACCTGTGTGATTCTGTTCCTTTGGGCAGCTGTTCAGGAAGGGTTTTTCCCTTCAGAAGTACCCCACTGGCTTATCTATTTTTCTAATTACTGGGTGGAATGGTTTTCCCCTGAGGCTGACAGAGTGAACTTGGAAAGCATTTATGATCACCAAATGAAGGCAGAAGCTGTGATGAAGGAATAGAGGTGAGGAGAAAATAAGAATTGAATTTTTGCCTTAAGAATGGCTGGAGAATGGCCTCCAAGTGTCGGTTCAGTCTTCTCTCTCTCAAAGTATTGTGGCAGCACAAGGACCTTGTGGTCCTCAGCACATGAGAAAATTCCTCCCTCACAGAGCTAAGTAGATGCACATGTGTATGAAAGATTTGATGTGCCAGATTTGGTGTCTTTTCCCCGTTCTTTTCCCTAAGGAGCACTATCTTGCCGACGTTACAAACAAGCAGACACTACATGTATACAAAGCAGGGAAGAAATGAAAACAGGATGTTAAAAAGAATCATGTTGTAATGAGACTTTTCTGCTTTACAATGGTATTAACAGTGTGTTCCTGGCTCTGACTTTTAAGTGGAGCTGAAGTGTTTTATCTTGGATTGGTGAATATTGTTTAGAATGGCTGCGTGATATTCTTGTTCTTTGAAATTTCTGAACTTGCCATATCTGAGAGTAGATCATGTGAATGGGATGAATAGCTCTCGCTCTTTCTGAAATTATTTAATGGTGGTTTATGGGGTTACCTGTTCTGACCAATGGTTACCTGGACAGATAAAAGACAGTTGTTTTATCTCTTCCCCCTCCCTCTTCCTCCAAAAAGCTACTAAAAAAATTAAATCACTGGGAATCAATTTCTTTTACAGCTTTTATGTAGTTCAGAAAATTCTTTTAAACACGAAATGCCTTTATATTACCTACAATATCTTTCCAAATTTCACTTTGTCATAAATGAAGTCAAATATGGGAAAGAATACTTCAGTCTAAAGCCTTTGTTTCCCCAGATTTTGAGTGGACCCTGTGTGGGAAGGTTTCTCTGTGCAGTATGCACACAGGCAGGTGGGAGCTAGTTCTGGCAGAGTTTCAAACAACTTGGGCTGAAGCTCATTCTGGGATGGAGGCTGTGTAGTCATGTTGGTGGCAAAACTCTTAGCAAAGCTGGTTATCTTGGGTACAACACTGAGCTAACACAGTCGCCTGACATTGGAAGGGCTGTATATCCAGACAGCAGGTGCACTGGAAAACACAGACCCTTTGGGCTGAGGTAAGGGGATCAAGTGGCGATGAGGCTGCCTCAAGTTCCTACCCAGCAGATAGGAAGGCTGCAGTTCTGACGTGTTTACTAGGTGCCTGCTGATATACTGTGTTTATGCAGTTATTTCAGCTCATGTAGAATCTGGAAAATAAGATGCATTCAAAACAGAATTTGTTGTTGTTGCTGCACCTTTCTGAAAAGACTAGATCCAGGGTCTCAGAAATTTCCATCATATCATCAGCCTACGAGCTTCAGCCAGCTTCTGAAGCTACAGTATTCAGAAGGCTCAAGACTTAAATATGTTGGAACACACAATCCACTAGTGAATGTCATTGGAAGGCACAAGTCTCACATAAATTGGTTAGGCTCATCATGTCAACTGTGTTATCCAGAAGGGGGATCTTTACAACCTGCCTCTGGAGCCCAGCAGCTCCGGCTTGTTCTCAAGTGGCACTGGCATTTCACAAAGGCTCCAGATTGCAACACAGTGCTTCACATTGGTAGAAAGAAGGGTTTTGACAGATTTTTCCTCTCCCTCTTCCAAAGTCATTGGAGAAAGCAAAAATGAGACCTGCTGTAACTTTCCCTCTAAGGCCAAAACCTATTGTGTCAGTCTCTGGAAGACTACTGCATTGCGTGCTGTGAAAAAGTCATCAGGCCTCCCTGATGGCATATGCATTTGCTGGGGAATTTTTTCTCAGATACATGAATTGATCTGAGTTAATTTATAAGCTGCAAAGATGCCTTTTATCTTCCTTGGGTGGTACAGCCTTTCATTTCTGATACCAATTCTTCTTGAATCTCTGAGCTATGCTAGCTTTCTCCTTCAAGGAAGGGGAATAGGGAAAATACTCTCTCACAGTTCCTGGGCCAAGAGCATTAATGAGAGAAGTATTTTCAGGTCAGGGATCACATCTCATGCTGCTGTTTTATTGCCCTATGTGACTTCTTTACACTCTTTCACAGGGGCCATCAGCATTTCCAGGCTTTGGTCTGTTCTTCGTCAAGATTATCCCCACTGTAACTCTTATGTAAGCCTGTCACTCCAAGCCCCCATCCCACGGTAGCTGGTGCTTCCCTCTTTTCTGTAGGTCTTGCTATACTCAGGGCTCATCAAACACATTTCCAAACTTCTACCCACTTCTGAGCTGCATGCCAGCAATTCTACAGCTTATTTCTCTTCCCTGCTTGGCTTTGCTATTGCCTGCAATAAGGTGTGTGCTCTAGGAAAAGATGGGAGAAGAGGAGCAGGCTGCGACATTGTGGAAAACCTTGTTTGTTCTTTCTGTTTGAGGTATTTGGCAGCATCTTTTTGTTAACCTGAGCTGCGGCAGCAAAAGCAGAACACCTTTGTGCAATCATCTGTTTTGCCTGTGCCGTGAATCAAGCCTGGTTTAATACCACTCTGTGGGCATCTTGGACTTTGAGTTAAGAAGTAATTGGAAGTGTACCACATACCGGGGGACAGAGCTGTCAACTTCTTTTTACTACTAGGAATTGAGGTGCAATCCAGCAACACTAAGATCACCACTCTCTTCCCCTGGAATTGAAGTAACATCCCTCCCATGCAAAAGAAACCGCTTCTCATCTTTTCTAGAGCCAGGAGCTGGAGGCATGAAATCACAGGCAATATCATATTGAATTTACATGTTACACAGGAATCCATGTCCCCTGGGATCTGCACCACCGTATCAAACATTGAACTGTGAGATCAAGACCTGAACTTTATATGGTAACGCCATGGACTGCATTTGGCTGCTCAGGCTGTGCCTTGCACACTGTTGATAAAGGCCACCTTGCCTTGAATGGGGCTACAGCCAGGTATGCTGGAGGCACTGGAACAGCTAGATGCTAGATCTCATTCTTATGCAATCTATGTACAGCAGACTCTTTCATCCTGGCCCTTAACTTCTGTTTGCTCAATGAAAGCAGCACGTAGGCAAATAACATTTTGCATTTTAAAAGAGTTTTAATTTGTAGCTGTTTGCAAAGTACGCATCAAGGCTAATGAATAGTCACTCTATTCTCTAGGATACACAGGAATAACTGACTAAAATTAACATTAATTAACTGAATTACAGTAACACCAAGAGGCTTCAACTGAGCTTGGGGTCTTGCTGCAGTAGGTTTAGAATGAGCACACTGTGTGAAGCTGATACAGGTCGGTGTAGTTGCCATTACAACTTAGGCAAAGTGTGATCAAGGGGTGATTTCTTTATTGAGGTGCTACAGCTGGAGTTGCAGACTTGGTGGAGAGCTGCAGTGAGCAGTGGATCCTCATTGCTCCTGGGTTCACTTTGCTTCCCATTTGAATGTTACTAAATCCCATGTCTCATTTATTCATTTGCTTTTACTCATTTCACTGACCCCTCCTAGAGCACGGTCCCATGAATGTTTGTACCAGCTGACCTGAGGAGCTGGAATACAACAGTGGAGAAGGGCAAGATGGGAAGTAATTAAGAGCTGGTGGGAATCTCTTCATCAGGAGTAGTATTTAAACACTATCCCTTTCTTAACAAGAGCAACTTACTCTGTCCCCAAGGGCAGCGGTTGTTTGGTTCAGCTAGACAAGTCAAGGGATAAAAGGGAGAGAAGGGATGAAACATCTTGCTTTAGGGCACCGTCATCTCTGAAAATAGAAGGTAGTTCAAATCTCTTGTATGCTACCCTCCAACATTTCAGCACTGACCTGATGAGCTGCCACCCAAGGGGTTTGACAATGGCAGGAAGCCTGCAAAACGGGTCCTTGCAACCCTACCTGTGTTCCAGGTAGTCTTTAACACTCTTCTGAGAAGAGGAATTACTGTGAGATTTTTTGCATTAGGCAGCAAAACAAATTTGATAAAAGCTCCTCACAGTGCATGAGGTTCCCTTGTTGTTTCCATCGGCATCACATAAATGTTGATAAACATTTAATGTGACCTAAGCATGAATGAAATGTACCAGATTTGCAGTTCTGAAGTTGGGTGCTGTGTTTTCCTCAAGCTAAAATTCACAGAGACCATCCTCCCTGCAGGCTTGTGCTTCTAATCTACTACACAAAACAGGGGAAAAAGACCCATGAAATTTTTCAGTTTGTCTTCTGGCCTATTAGCTATGCCTTTTACTTACGGAAAGTTTTTGCTGGATTTGATGGTTGTTTTCATGCCTCAGCACTGATCTACTTAAAATTTGATGGAGAAAACCCATTTATTTCACTCAGACCCTCTCACTACTGATGGATGATTATTAAAATGGCAGCAATGTCAGGCTGAGATTATGCTGCAGGAACTGCATTGTATTTCGTCTTAGTCTAATGATGCAGGACTATTGAATATTGCTTCTTTCCAACTTCCTTCGTGGAAGTTGGAAGTCTAGACCAGTTCAAATAAATGGTTGTTTCAAGAAATTCCACTCTTCACCAGACTCCAATGCCGTTTCCAGCAGGTTCATTGCTGTCTGTATAGACATCACTGGGGACTAATCCATTGGTCAGGTGTATCTCCACACCACATTACAGGACAAATGCCAGGACTGTGCTGTGCCACCTGTGTGCTCCCGATAGCAGGGCACTGAGCCAATACATCCAGCCTTCACAAAGTTTCTGGCCTCTCAGCAAAACAGAATTAACTTATTTTGCCATTACACAGGTTTTGCATGGGAACTGACTCATCTTTTCCGTGTATCTGCCCACAGTAGAACACACAGAGAACATCTGACATCTTAGGGGCATCTCAGTGTCCCACACTTTCAAAGCAAACACACTGCAAATTTAATCTCTCCTCCACTCTGTCTGGAAGAAGTAGGAGGGAGGAGGTGTATCCAACCTACTTCACATATCCTAGGCCATGAGGGGTTTCTTAAGGTTTCCTTCCAAAAGGACAGGGCTCACAGTCTCTCTTGCCCCCTTCCGTGCAATGAATGGAGGGTTTCAGGCATTTCCATCTTTCCCCCAAGGAAAGAGGCTCATTTCTCCTTATATCCCCTATAAAAGGTTACGGCAAAGGATGTCCTTTTTTCCTCCTTTGCTCTCTGTCTCTGTCCACCAGTGCTTCTTGGGAAGGTCTAGCAGATGGGCCTTTGATGTGCCATATGTGGCAGCTGAGTCTGCCCAAGTGCTGCTCAGACCCTCAGCAATCCCTCCCACTCACAGTGCAGAGCTGTGCCAGCTGCTGCAGCGCGTTCTGCAAGACACAGATTAAGTGAGATTAAATAAAATAACATACGAATAGATGGAGAGGGGCTAGATTTTAGTCCTTTAAGTGGCTTAAACCTGCAGGGCTGCTTCAGACTCAGATTTTATTTCTTTCTTTGGTCTCCTCCAAAAGGAGGAATTTGCAGGGAAAGGACTGCTTTGGACATGTTAAAGGTGTAAGCAGTAGAAAGGAGGGGAGGAGGGAGGTACTTTATTTCTTCTTTGGAGATGTTGCTGCTGCTGACTTGCATTCGCTGTAGGGATTCAGGGAAATGTTGGTGGTCCCTTACTTGTTTTCTGGAAGCAGACAGGAATTTATACGGTGCAACATTTGCTATTTGATTTAGCCTATTCTCCATTATTCTTGAAATGGGCTTTCTTAATGTTTCCTGCATTAGAAGTATTTTTATGGCAGTCAGCAGAAGAGAATAAAGCTCTGATTGCACTGGCCTCTAGCAAATAGTATTGCTTTGCTAAGCGTTGGAAGAGGTCTCCTCTTCTTTCCTTAGGTGAACATTTCTTTTTTGGAAAGATGAAACACCTGACTACTAAGCTAGCAGAAATGTCCAGCTGCAGATCAGATCATTACGATATGTTTGTTGTCTAAAACACCTTGCAGTCTGCCAGACAATGCTACCTTTTTCTGTGGCCTGAGGTCAGATAATTCATAGTCATCAAATAGTAATGACTTGCTCAGGGCAAGTAATTTCTTATTATATAGAAATAAAGATAAGCAAGTGGATGGTATTCAGGAAGTCAGTGAGTAACATTAATTTCATAACCACATAAAAACACACCTTTGTGGATGCATATTCTTATGAGATTAAGATATTCAAGCAGGAAATTAAGAGAGTGGAAGAACTGTTAGCTTGCTGGTCAACCTTTTTCCAAGACAACATAGCGTGTTCCTGTGTGGTTTGTCTGTTTTGAAATATTTCCATGTAAGGGGGAGGAAAAGGTTCATCTCTTCTCCTGAGGTAGTCTTCATCTTTCCAACAGATCTCAGGCAGAAAATTTATAATCTTTAAGAATGTCACCCTTAGGTTATAAAGTTAATTTATTTGCACTCCCTAATTACATACAAGATGTGCTCAGTTTACAAGTTAAAATCCAGGGTGGTTTTTTTTGTTGTTGCTTTTTATTTTTTTTTTTAAGATGCTGGCTTTGCAGACTCTTCCTGGAACTGGAAAATAAACAGTATTTTTCTGCTTCCAAGGCTGCTTCTAGCTGTTTCAATTTCTTCGGGTGTAAGAGGAAGGTTATTTCACTGGCAACATGGGAAGCAGAATAAACTCCTGTTTACCTTCTGTTTAGCAGTGGTGGGTTTGTAAAGCTAGCTAGAGAAAAAGCTACATCATAAGACAGATCCTATGAAGGTCAAAACTAATATAATTTATGCCAGCTGCCCAGAGACACTTGCTGTTATCACGTTATACTAAGAAACATTAAAGTCCTGAAATACTTTGGTCCAAAATAGGATAACTCTGCATATTTCATTAAAAGAGATGTTATTTTGCTGTAGCTGAGCATCTGGCCCCGTGAGCTGATTTCATGTTTCCAGTTGGAGTCATTATTTCTTTGGCTGTGGGAAGATACATCCCATGTTTATGCTCAAATCAAGAATGTTGGACTCAGTGGTAATATATATAAACCCTGAGCATTATTGAACTTCTTTGTGCTACATAAATATTCCCACAGACCTAAGCAAACTCCCAAAGTCCTAGCCTAGTATTCAGTGTGATTTAATTTATGGCGTGTATTTCACCTACTATTTTCAGCATCTTAGCTGAAGAATCTGGAGAAAGCACTGCCAGGATATATGAATTTTCAGTAATTGACATCTGGGGAGGGACATCCCAGATTAATATTAATAAATGGGGTGGAACATTGGCTGACCAGTGAGTTGTGACAAGGCCAACTATTTTCCTCACCTTTCAAAAGCTGGCTTCAGTCAAAACCTTCAGTCTGCCAAGTGCGATGAGAAGAGAAAAAAATAAATCTAATTGCTATTGAGGCTTGATTCTGACATCAGTGGACATACAAAATACCTATTTCTTTGTGAATGCTGATTTTTTCACGAGATATGGGCCATGAGTGAAAGGGTCATAGGGTCCATTCCAGGAGCTGAAGCTGCCCCATTGTTTGCCTGGAACTAAAGGAAGTTGGTATGTCCTTTACAAAGAAAATGTTGTGATTAATAGTGTTTTATTTGCCCCACCTGAAATTCACAGTCCAGCCTGACCTGGGGAAATCCAGATGGTCCATTTGAAGTTTAGAGCTTGAGGAGGGGCAGGAGACATCAGGAACATAGTGACATTTTGACATTTTCACAGCGCTTCTCCCTTTATATCTGAAAAAAAGAAAAAATACTGGCTTATTTACATTTATGGCTGTGTGATGGCTGTTTTGCAAACTGAATAGATACTCCTGCTGAAAGCTTAATACAGAGGGGCCAAAGCATGGCTCCTGCATTGCTACTCCATCTCAGGTATATGGCTTATTTTTTTAAAAAGTCATGTCTCTTTAAACTAATGACCTGAAAACACATTTGGCCAGGTGTACTGGTTTTGGGTGGGACAGAGTTAAGTTTCATAGTAGCTAGTACGGTGCTCTGGTTTGGATTTGTTCTGAAAACAGTGTTGATAACACAGGGATGTTTTCATTACTGCTGAGCAGGGCTTACACAGAGTCAAGGCCTTTCCTGCTTCTCACCTCACCCCACCAGCGAATGGGCTGGGGGTGCACAAGGAGTTGGGAGGGGACACAGCTGGGACAGCTGACCCCAACTGACCAAAGGGATATTCCATACCGCATGATGTCATGCTCAGCATATAAAGCTGGGGGAAGAAGAAGGAAGGGGGGGGACATTGGGAGTGATGGTGTTTGGTTTCCCATACATAACACATACACCATACACCATAACACATGATGGAGTCCTGCTTTCCTGGAGATGGCTGAACACCTGCCTGCTGATGGGAATTGGTGAATGAATTCCTTGTTTTGCTTTGCTTGCATGTGCAGTTTTGCTTTACCTGTTAAACTGTCTTTATCTCAACCCATGAGTTTTCTCACTTTTACCTTTCCAATTCTCTCCCCGCCCCCCTGGCGTGAGTGAGCAAGCGGTTGTGCGGGGCTGAGCTGCCTACTGGGGTTAAACCACAAAACCGGGATTCTTATATAGGCATATCCAGATCTGTTTACAAGAAATAGGCAAGAGCAACAGCTTCCTGTGACCAAATGTCCTTAATTTTGTCCATGACTCATTTGCTTTGGCAGCATCTGGAGCAGTAAACTAACTCTATATACACTTCAAGTCATTGATCTGAATTACAGAAAAGGCATGGTGGAGGGGTAGAAAAAGTCAAGCACTGCACCTTGTGTAATTTATGGCTGTGAAGCCACTGCCCTCTGCAGCAGAAAGTGGAAAGATGAAGATCTACAACCACCTGTTTTATAACACAAGGAGTGGAGAGAGATGGCTCACATTTTATTCTAGCTGACAGACACACAGAAAAAGTCTTCTTCCCCGCCTCTTCCCTTGCTTTGCCTTTTGATGCTATAATGGCTGCAGTGATGGACTGCAGAACGCAAATGATGAGGTCTGGTGGTGACCAGAGACCCCAGCTCTCCCAAGGCAGCAGTTTCTGCATGATGTAGGTGCCACAGTTTTAAAAAGATTGTGGTGCATGACATTGAGAGAAATAATAGCCTATATAAAGACAAAACAGAGCATGTTGTGAATGTTGTCACAGCAATCACGGTCTGCCTCATACCTGGGGAATTAGTGTCTAACCTCCCTTGGCTTCTGTGACAGCAAAGTGGATCAATTTTACCTTAGGGTAAGATTTTGCAGCAAAGTTTGAGATTTCTGCATCTTTATTTTTGTTTCAATCTTCCTGCTGATGGCGTTTGGGGGTTTTGAGACCCAAAGATGGCTATTTCTGAGGAAAGAAATATACCTCCTTTTATATGCAGGTAAATGATTTTATTATTAGAGGAAAAACCTTATGAACTGTGAAGTTTACAATTCAGTTTTTCTATATTTTTTAAACAATCAATATTTGCATGAAATCTGTAAAACCTCAGAAATGCTGAGACTTTAATCACAGGAAAACACAATGGCTATTTATAAGCTAGATTGCAACTGCCCCACTCATGGCTGATCATGGAACTGAGTGCTGCAGAAACAGCTCAGAACTGACCAGCCAGAGCCAGAGCAGAGAACTTGTCCACTGGGATAAAAACCTAATTGCACAGTGACTATGGGGGTGGGCTGCCCAAACAGGGGAGTTTCCTAAGGAGCACCATGAAAGTAAAAACCAAAATTGCAAATCCATGCAGAAGACAGACTCCTGTATGCAATGTCAGATGGTAGGAAAACCATTGTGTGCACGTGCATGGGTGGGTGTGTGTGCATGTGTAGGGGGTCAGATGGTGTTGAAGGGTTTTGTGCTAACTGCCTTTGGGAAGAGACCTTATCACAGGCCTCCTTTGAGTCTGGGAAGTCTGTTTGTCAAGTGCTGCAAGCACCACCGCTGCTTTCCTACCCCACAGCCGAGGGACATGGGGCATCATGGCTCAGGCTGCTTGGTTATGTGTGGGACCATGGGGTGAGATGCCCTGCAGTGTTGTCCTCTGAATGAGTGAGAAACCATTCTTATGGAGGGATTGAGGAAAAGGAGCCATTTGACATTAACTTCAGTAGTGGCAGTGTCTGGCACAATGAGCTTTATAAAATCTGCACAGTTAATTCTCCCATGAGACTGAAACTGGTCATGGTCTTTTTAGGGGGGGAGGGGAGAGAGTAAAGCCAAGGGGAAATGTATTTACTTGGTTTTAATGGAGTAGTTTTTCAATCACTTATATCTCAGCAGGCTGTAAAAGAGAAAAACAATAGTATTAAGGCACTACATGGATCCGCTGTATTACATTGACCCAAATACTATATCTTTATAAAGCTGCAACAAAAGGGAGCTCCAACAAGGAATACATTCCCTCATGTCTATAATATTTATCATCTTTTTTTTTTTTTTTTTTTTTTTTTTTTGTGGTCTGTGTCTGCAAGTGTGTCTTATTCAACAGCCAGTGAGGTAGTTATTATTAACGCAGAAGAGAGCTGAAGTAGTTTACTGGAAAGCCTGTCTCATAGCAAATGCAAAGCAAAGGTTTGCGTGAATCAATTTGCTGTTATTATTGTGTCCTTACATGGTCTCCAGTAGAAAGCTCTGTTGAATTTACAGCCACATTTTGTATCACTTTGAAGTTATTAACTACTCAATTCTACTGGTTCTGCTGCCGATGATAAACCAGATGTTTTATCATGGGCTGTGGTGTGGATTCTTACAGGTACTTATGTGCCAGCTCCTTTTCATTTCCGTAGGAGCTGGGTTTATCTGTTCAGCTGTAACCGGAAAATGTATATGCAGCACTTTGAGCACAAACTGCTGCCAAGTTTTTTTTCATTTTAACCTGCATCTTGTGTTAGAGGATGTTTTTCGTTTAAAAGATTTACACCTTAGACTCCTGGTTTTATTTAAAAAAAAGAAAAAATCTTTCATTGCTCCCTTCACTTTTTCTGTTTTTTAATTTATTTAAATAACAAGAGGCCAAGTTACAAAATATCTTTTTGGAATTGTCATGCTGCTTTGTTCCACTGACTTCCATGGAACATTAAATCAGCTGAGGATCTGAAAATTTTAAAACATGACCTGAGGATACATTAACAACCAAAAATCCCAAACAAAGATTGCATTCTAGACTGGCTCCACACCTCGGATCTTGGTTTTTTATGAATCTTGTCAACAGATGTTATTAATCAGAAACTAAATTTGGTTTTGACTTAAAACATTGATATTGAACTCTTGTCAATATTTGGCTTTCAGTGAAGAATTTTCATTTAAAAACTCACAAAAATTCTAAAAATCAAACTTTCTATATTTTCCATTTTGGAAACATTTGTTACATAAAATATTATTATTGTATTGAAAATAGTCCTCTAACGAGCCTTTCAGCCAAGTTTTAGTAGATTTATTTTCAAATATAACATTAGATGTGAACCATGGTCCCTTAACTCAAGTAATTTGCCGCAATGAACTGTGAGAACTTATTGGGACTGGCCTGGGGAAAGGGGATATTTTTTTTATGTGTCTTACTGTAAATTTATATGAATGTGGGGCTGGGGTACAGAGTGGATGGCAATGCTTTTTCCAGTTTGCTTTGCCCAGAATTTATATTCCCATACGCTCTGCACATAAAGGAGGTAAAAAGAAGTATGTCAAAAGGAGAATAAACATGGGATTTAGGAGATTTCTAAGTGGACAATACTCGTGAATTGCAGCCCTTCAGATTCAAGACAATGCTAGAGTTCTGGTGCTCATTGGTTTTCAGGGCAGATCTTGCTTCGAAGCTGGCCATGCTTTGCACAAGAGGTTGGAGTACATGAATTCTAGACAACCCTTTACACCTAAATTAATCTTGTGGTTATACAGTTCTATATCAAAGACAGTGAGGAAGTCCCCTTCCAAGAGGAAGACTAAGTGCAACTTACGATGTACTTGTTAGACTTAGAAAGTTGGAGGAAAGAAAATTGCTGTTTTAAAATCAACTTTTTCCCCACCTCTTGGGTCCAAAAGTGCTGACAGTTTTGATTTTAGGGCTAAAATTATATCACAGTGGCTGTTGAAAACTGCAGACTGAAATGTCAGTGTTGCTGGAATACAATAGCTGTGCGCCAGTAAATATCTCCGGATTTAGCTCTCACGTATTCTTTTTTTATTTAGTATTCCATCAATAACTTTGTTGTACATGCTTTCATACAGATAGTTCCTTTCTTTCAAGGTGGTTTAACTGCCTAGCAACCTTATAAAAATAAACTTCAGTGTTCTGTAGTAACAGCTGAAAACACTGTAGCTTACATTAATGTGACTGCAGTGTTTTGAGAGGTAACGACTGAAATTCCCTGGACCGTTTTTTTGTCAGAATTAATTCTAAGAGGAGGCAATGTTTTTAAGTACTTAATGAAGCCGATTGATAAAGAATCAAGTAAAATATGGCTAGTAAGTAAATCATCCTACTTAAATGGCGACTTTCAAAGATATCAATAAGAGATGGGCATTCACACATTATTTGTGCCTTTGAAAATGCTGTTTTCTTCCCAGGAGAAGTAAATTGAAGGTTTCTGGAAAAAAACCCTCAACCATAAACTACTATGCATTTATCTCACTCAGCCCCCGGAGATATAGATGGCTGCTCTAGTGTGAATGACATATCCAGTCTTACAAAGATTAAAGTGTGAAACTGCATACACTTATTACCAATTTCAGGGCTTAGTACTCTGAGTAGTTCCATCCAGTAGTATTGTATTTTTTATTTCCAAGCAGAAATGATGTGCCAAATAGTTTCTAGGAGACCATGCTTGGGTGAAAATTTGGTCTTGCAGAGGTGACTATAGACTGTATAGGAAGATAACTCCTAAATGAGAGAATCACTGAAGTGTCTGACCATTTCTGAGTATGGAACGAGATCAAATGAACTTAAAATTAAACATATAATTTTCAGAATTTTATTGTGAATCTTGTGATACTGAAGACTACCAGAGGAAAATCATAGAAACATCCAGGTTAGACAAGACCTTTAAGATTATCAAGACCAACCATAAACGTAACACTGCTAAGTCCACCACTAAACCATGTCTCTAAGCACCACATCTACACATCTTTTAAAGACTTCCAGGTCTGGTGGCACAACCAATTCTCTGGGCAGCCTGTTCCAATGCTTGAAAACCCTTTTGGTGAAGAAATTTTTCCTGACATCCAATCTAAACCTCCCCTGACACAACTTGAGGCCATTTTCTCTTGTCCTATCGCTTGCTACTTGGAAGAAGAGACTGATACCCACCCCACTACAACCTCCTTTCAGGTAGTTGTAGAGAGTGAGAAGGTCTCCCCTCAGCTTCCTTCTCCAGGTTAAACAACCCCAGTTCCCCCAGCCGCTCCTCAGAAGACTTGTGCTCTGGAACCTTCACCAGCTTCGTTGCCCTTCTCTGGACACACTCCAGCAACTCAATGTCCTTCTTGTACTGAGGGGCCCAAAACTGAACACAGTATTCAAGGTGCAGCCTCACCGGTGCTGAGTACAGGGGCACGATGCCTTCCCTACTTCTGCTGGCCACACTATTCCTGATACAAGCCAGGATGCTGTTGGCCTTCTTGGCCACCAGGGCACACTGCTGGCTCATGTTCAGCTGGCTGTCAGCCAGCACCCCCAGGTTGTTCTCTGCTGGGCAGCTTTCCAGCCACTCTTCCCCAAGCCTGTAGCATTGCCTGGGGTTGTTGTGACCCAAGTGCAGGACTTGAAACTTACCCTTGTTGAACCTCATACGATTGGCCTTGCCCCATCAATCCAGCCTGTCTAGATCCCTCTGTAGAACCTTCCTACCCTCAAACAGGTCAACACTCCTGGCCAACCTGGTTATCATCTGCAAACTTACTGAGGGTGCACTCAAACCCCTCATTCAGATCACTGATAAAGACATTAAACAGAAGTGGCCTCAATACTGAGCCCTGGGGAACACCACTTGTGACTGGCCATCAACTGGATTTAACTCCTTTCACCACAGCACTTTGGGCTCGGCCATCCAGCCAGTTTTTTACCCAGTGAAGATTACACTCCTTAAAGCCATGAGCAGCCAGTTTCTCCAGGAGAATGCTGTGGGAAACAGTGTCAAAGGCCTTGCTAAAGTCCAGTAGACAACATCTACAGCCTTTCCCTCATCCACTAGGTGAGTCACCTGGTCATAGAAGGAGATCAGGTTGGTCAGGCAGGACCTGCCTTTCATGAACCTGTGCTGAGTGGGCCTGATCACCTGATTGTCCTGTATGTGCCGCTTGATGGTACTCAAGATGATCTCTCTATAACCTTCCCCAGCACCTATGTCAGACTGGCAGGCCTGTAGTTCCCGAGATCCTCCTTCCAGCCCTTGTTGTAGATGGACATCTCATTTGCTAACCTCCAGTCAACTGGGACCTCCCCGGTTAGCCAAGACCTATGATCACCTATAAGTGGCAACTGTCATTTAAAATGTTTTATTTTCTCTCTTATGCTTGTAGAAACAAACCTCACAACTGTGACCTGAAAAAGTGACCAAGGAGCCAAGAAGCAAAATAAGCCCCATAGTCTGAGCCACCCTTTCAGTTTATAGTTGGTTGACAGATGGGACTTTCAGCTTATGTCTCAGAGATTGAAGTTTGCACACCTTTCTTGCCCTGATTGCGTATTTTTGTAGTAATAATTTAACAGAAGCTTTCATGGTCAGGGGAAAGCATCAGGCTTTTTGGCAGCTGATTCCTTCCACCAGGGCTGCAGCCTCTTAACCATGACAGTTGCCAGACAGTCAATGAGTTGGATCTTGGAAGAAAGCAGCTTCATCCATACACTCCTAAGGCGCTGTCATGGGGCAAGCTGTACATCAAAACTAAATACTTTTTTTCAGAAAATGTGTCAGTAAGGGGTCTGTAGGCACCTGTTAGCACTGCTGGTTCATCATGCATTTGCAATCAGAAAGTCAGAAAGCCGTTACGCACTTTTTCCTTATTGACAATGAGATATCTTTCAACCCTGACAGACCCCTCTCAGAGCACTGTTTATGGCATTAAAAATTAACTGACCTTGTTGATTATTTAGGGGAGCTTTTGGTTTTGTTTTTATATAGCATCAAAGTAAGGAATTACTGCCCCATGGTTTAGGTGAGCCCTACCATCTCTGTCTAATTGGCAAACCTCCTGCTGAAAAATAATTTTAAAAATAGTTATTTTTACATTATCAAGAGAAAGAAACAACAGCTTAGATTAATAATTAAGTATCAATAATCAAACATATCAAAGGTGAGGTCAGTAATGAAGTATTCTACAGGTATACAAATTTTGTTTTTTGTAGTGTGTATGATCAATCAGGCTTATGCAGGTCTTAAAATTAACAGTGATTTACAAGGAAAAAAAAATACACCAAGAACCAAAGAGTTTGATCCATAACATGAAACAATAATGATTGAAATTAGGCACAAAGTTCAGTAAGTGAACAGTTTTAATTGGTCCTGACTGTGTTTAGGTGTCCATTAGAACTTTAATCAGGATTTGAATTGCAGTTTTGAAGCAATTCTTCCAATCCCCATTTACTACCCTGTGTTTTGAATCCTGAAGCAGTCCTCAAGCGTGCAAACCAGATCCATTTCAAATAAAACCAAACCAGAAAGTCTCTGGAAGGTGCTCTCAGGCACTGCTATGATTATTGAGCTTTCAGCCCTCAGGACCAGACTACAGCTGGACCAGAGTAAGCCCTTCCCCCTGCAGAACTGCTGTACAGGACTGGGAGCTCAATCCAGCATAGACTGAGCACTGCACTTCTTCCTAAAGTAGACATAGCATCCAGCTCCCACCAACAAAGGCACACAGTGGAACCTGACTTTCCTTAAAGTGTGACAGACAGATTGAAACCTCCCTGTTCAGCACCTCTTTATTATCAGGTCACTTCCTGAGACAACAACTTCCAAAATTTGGCCTAAACTACATACTTGACTCACATAGAAATACACCTTGATTTTTGGACATGAGCCAAAATGCTTCTCTGAAGTCCTATAAGTGGTCTCACCTATGGAGAATGCTGTTGGTAGCTAACTTAAGTGGGTATCTGTGCATCAAGAATTGAGAACTTGGGATTACGTCTAGGCAGCAAATTAAACAGAGCCAGGAAATGTCCCTTGGCACTGATACTCAATTGCCTACCTTGTGAGGTTGTTGGAATTATTCCTGGTATCCTTTTAGTCAGCCAGCACTGTCCTAAACCATGCCTCATCACAGCTCAGTAATTGGCACAGGCAAGCAACCATTCCCAACAAGCAGTTTCCGTGCAGCTACACTTTCTTGGAGGGTGAGAGAGTGAGGTAGTTTGGACACTTTAGAGTAGCCCTTTCAATGCCCAGTTGCCTCAGTGCCAGAGAATGGTCCTAAGCACATTTAATTGGGTAGTATAAATCTAGTTTATGTATCCTGCTTCCTAGACTTTTACTCTAAGCAAAATATCATCAGAATATTCATTTCTGAGCTTAGCTGGTGATACCCAACAAATATCGAGGAAAATTAGAGAGATCTAAGAATGGAAGGGGTTAAGTGACGAGATGAACCCTGATTCTGGAAGCAGGAGCTTCCTGTGCACGAATGAAGTGCAGACTCATGACTGGAGAGAACATGCTGCTCACCTGGTGACTATTCTTTCATCAATTCAGCTTTATTTTCTGTATTTTTAAACTACTTTTTTGCATTGTTTCAAAAGGAAGGTGCTGTTCATGTTAGAGCTTTGCCCTGGTATTAGCAGCTAGCCACCATCACCTCATTAAACTGCACCACTCCAAAATGCTAGTAAAGTGGCAATGGCTTGAGCCACTGCAACTGAGATGATGTGAGCTCTGCTACTTTCTGCAATGGGAGCAGCTGTAAACTTTGTACAAGCAGGAGTTGTGCCTGTCTGTGTTAGTGGTTTGTATTGAGGCACCTGTGCCAGGGATAATGGAACCTTAAATACGTCTTTCTTATTGGGTTGGACAGACTGCAGATGAATGTTATTCCTTCTGTCCTGGAGCACTGGCTCAGATCTTAATACTGTCTCTCACTCTTGATGTGAGTCCACTATGCAGATACACAGCAGGTAAGGAAGAACTAGGAAAATGAACTGTTATGCTTATACTTGTCCAGGCATCAATGGGATCCTTTGGAATCCCTTACACTTCAGAGGGCATTTCCACTAGGTGGTACTTAAAAGTATGTTTCCAGTGCAAACAAATCAGATCTTTTTTTTCTTTTCTTCAGTTTTTCACAAATCCTGAAGTACTGTTTCTAAGCTGAAAAACATCCAGTTGGGCTGAAAGCCTCTCTTTTCCTTTCATCTATTCTTCAGTATTATGCATTTCATCCTTCTCAGGGCTTACCTGTTGTCCCAGCACTTCTATCTCCTAGTGGGGTCTTTTCTTAGATGTCTGATATCCATAGAAGTATTTGTAACCATTTATCTCAGAAACTAGATTTCTTTTATGTGCGGAGTAATCAGATCTCCTGCTTGAATTAACTTGGTGACAGATTTCACTGTTTCATTTCTCCACCTGCTCCCTCTAAGTGCAGTAAGTCCAGACTCACAGACTTGCTTAGAACAAGTCCTGCTTAAATGCCACAGATAATAATAAATCAAAATGAAAATGCTACATAAATAGGCCAGAATAAAGCTGGCTTTGCAAGCTGCCAGCCTACCTGAGGGAGGTTGGGAAGTTGTCCTTAATAATAACATTAATTTTAACTTATAAAAATTTAACAAGCTTACGTATTAAGAAGAGAGATATACAAGTATGCAAACACCAAAGGAGATCAGAAAAAGCTTGATGAAAACTTTTTCTGTCAGAACACACTGTGTTTTGAAATGCTTTGCAGAGCAGGTTTTTCAGATTCCTTTTCAGGAATTCTCTTTTAGAAGAAAACCCAGGAGGAAAATTCTGACCTTTTGACATTTGCAGAATCAAATATTTAATTTTTTCATTTTGCTACGAATTTCCCTTTCAATATTTTCATTTGGTATGCAAAGTGTTATTATGTAATGTCTGCTGTGGTAAAAAATCTGCTTCTAAAAAGGTTGAAATCTAATAAAATATTTCAACAACACCTAGAACACTTTAGTTTTTTGCTATTGATGCATCATTCTGATGCGCGTTCTTAGCATAGTGGATGCTGTGATGCTAACCTTAATCATAGCATTAATCTCTTGCCATTCCACCTCCTGACCGTGGAGTCTCTTTGAAGGACAGTCTACAAATGAAACTTGGTGCTTCTTGCAGCAAGTGAAGGGTATGTCACTCACGTCTGTGATGATTAGCTATGTCCAGTGTACAGGACCTTTCCTTTCATTACTGTAGAGATCTGGCATCAGGTCGCTCAGTGTTCAGCCATAAAACCCACAGAAAGGTCAGCTAAAGTGAATCCACAATCCTCCACATTTCTTGCACCTAGTCAAAGACATAGCTCCATTATCTCTGTTACCTCCCACTTCTGATGGATCAGCGTGGACGTACCTTCATCTCTTCTGATGAATCAGAGCCCTTGATGTTCCTAGTGGAGTGTTAGGAGGACCTCAGATAATGGCCCCAGGAAGGTTAGGCTGTAAGTCTGCTAGTTAGATGATTGATCTGACCTAACTTGCTAGACTTTTATTATAGTCAATGGTGACCTGATCAATATAGTCCATGGAAATTAGTGTATGATTCATCTGGCCAAATGCAGCTTTCTCCTTTAGGGTGAGATGAATCATGCCACAAACTACATTAACTTTACTGACTAGCTGTCTGTTGACTGCAAAGGCATCCCAGAGTGACTTGCCTGGAGGTAAAAGTCTAACTCTATAAATAGTCACATTTAGTTAAATAGATCCCACTTCACACCTCTTAAGGGCTCTCATCACTTCTGAAATAACTTTGACACCTGCATTTGAACACCTGAATTAGGAAAGTCCATGTCTGAGTAATCATACTTGAGAGTTCTGCTAAAATTATGGTGTCCGTACTGATGCTTAATCCACTTACATTGCTAGGAAGACATAAGTCATGGCTCTTCCCAATAAAGTACACTGAGGTGTGTTGCAACACTTTCCCAGGGGTGTGGGAGAAGTTTTTTGTCTTAAGGAAGCATCAGAGTTATTATAGAAAGGATTCAAATGATTCAGCTTGAATACATACAGCAAAGCAAAGTAAATTGACCTAGGTGACTCATCTACCTCCTCTCTGGTCTGTTCTAAACACCTGGGAGTGAAAGCCTTGCTTGGGTGAGGTGATATTGTTCATGGAGGGGAACAGAGGAGAGGAAACATCAGAGTTCAGGCAACTTCAGCTTGTTTCCTGCTGCACTGTTCTGTGGGAATGACACTATGTCTCTGACAAACTCAGAGGGAGTCCTGGCTTTGATTTCGTTAGAGCACAGATTTCATCCCAGAAAGGTAAAGCTGAAAACTTACACAGCATTGAACTGAGGGATTACAAAATCCATAACATTAGCACTTGGAGTTTGCAGTTGGGATCTAACCTTTGGGATCAAATTAAACTATGCATAATAGATGTTCTGCTAAAACCAAATGAGGAATAATCTGTCCAGCTATATAATAGTAGACAATTTTTTCCCCCCACATATTCACTTTTATAACCTGTGCTAAGGACAGTCAACACAGTTGCCCACAGAGTTAATCATGCCCTGGGCATCATATGATCAGAAGACTTTGGATGGAACAAAATTTTACTAAGGCTAAATATTTATTTAAAGTATAAATTGACCAACAAGGCTTATCAGGGCAATATCAATAAAGGAATGACTAGAGTTTGAAAGCAAAATAAAATTAAAATAAATTAAAAAATTCTATCATAAACATGAAAGAATCTGGAAAATCATTAATAATGCTTCAGAGTAAGGAGAACCATTACCCTTGGATATGTTCTGGATGTGGTCCCTAGATGTTACTACAAGCAGCACACAAAAAAAATTTCAGGAGGTGCCTATGTCAGGGCTTGAAAGAGTACGGTGGAGATATTGGTTACATTGTATGTGTCATACTTCTCCTTTCCGATTAGTTTAAAAGAAACATCTGCAATGCCCCTCCTGGCACTGCAGATTTAATGCCAACACAGTACAATTTAATCATATGCTATAGCAGGTGTTTAGCAGACCATTCAGGACATTAGCAGAGAATAAGACCTGTGCCCGTTGTCTAGGGGAACGAACAATGCGATGTGAGAAATTGTTCAGTAGTTTCCAGCAATGGTATGAATACCTTGATACCCTCCACACATGCACATAAAGCTGAGAGAATATAATGAAGTGTTCTGTGCTGGGAGGACACATCTGGGAATTCCTGAAGAAATCTGCAAATGTTTGCTTTGCCTTTGTAATGTCCTGTCCTCCTGTAGTGACCTAGAAAAAGACTTCTAGGACACACGAATCTCTATTTTCATTGCTGCCTCACCTTTCTTTTTCCTTTTTGGAAAGTAACCTATTATCTTGCACAAAAAAAAAATATTCCAGAAAGGTTGTATGAAAAATTAATATTTTGTTCTCTTTCAGGGAATAAACCAGAAAGTTGAAAGACATTTCATTATATAGCTGTAAATAATCCACTCTAGGCTGTATAGATGTGATCAATATATTATATATATATATATATATACTGCTTTTGTTCATTAAATACTCCTACTGTAAATAAAGGAAGAATATAAGCTTTTTTTACCCATAGGATGGATTTCCTAGGGATAGGATAATGCTACCAAGGTGTGGGAAAAGTATGTCCACATATCTACCAGAGTACTTTCATCACAGAAATCAGCAAGGGCAAACAGCAATCTAAAGGGAAAGTAATTATCATAGAATCATAGAATCACAGAATGTCCTGAGTTGGAAGGGATCCACAAGGATCATCGAGTCCAACTCCTGTCCCTGCACAGGACAATCCCAAATTCACACAATGTCTCTGAGGCCATTGTCCAAGAGCTTCTTGAATATTGCCAGCCTTGGTGCTCCTTGACTGCCTCCCTGGGGAGCCTGTTCCAGTGCTCCACCGCCCTCTGGGGGAAGAACCTTCTCCTAATACCCAACCTATACCTCCCCTGGCACATCTCCCTGCCACTCCCTCAGGTCCTATCATTGGTCGCCAGAGAGAAGAGATCAGCGCGTATTGCTTGCTTATAACCAAAAGATGCTGAGCATTTCAATCCCTTCCTTATATTAATTATTATCTTTGGAAATAAGCCAAGAGATTTTGTTTCCTGTATTTTACGGTGCATATTTCACCTAGATGGAGCCATCTGTGGAGCTATTATCTGCCCATGGAGACAGACAAACACCTTTATTTCTCTTTAGACTTCCCCTGTAGGGCAAATTTTCTGCTACAGATGCCTAGAAGACTCAATTAGATGATTATAATCAGGTGAGCTGAGCTTTCTTCACAGTTCTTTGCTGGACAATATCTATCACTAGTTTCTACAGCATGGGATGGGACACCCTCTCTTTAAAGCATCAGAAATGAAGTTGCTCCACTGAGAGGAGCAAAGAGAGATTCTTTGTCTGATTAGCCTAAGCCAGCTGACCAGAGATGGAGAGGTAGGTTCCAATTATTGGTCTAAATGTGTCAGACTGCCTTTGCATTTGGGTTTAGTTTCAGCACAACTCAAGGCCTATTGTACAGGGAACAAAATATTTGCCAAAACATAAATAAATTCTGGGTTCCTCAGAAATGTCTCATATTAAACTATCAAGAAAATTGTACAGGGAATGGAGATCAGCTTAAAAATGTGAGCAAAGCTGCCTTCTGCAGCAACATACACCTAAAGTGGAGGAGCCTGGGATGTGTCTCCCCAGGCTGCTTGCTGTCATGGAAGATAAGGGGCTGCAGTGCAGCAGCTGGATGTTGTCCTCTAGGACTGTACACTAACTGAGATTTCTTGAAGAGGGGCTTCACCTTCCCAGCCTGGTTACCTCCCAGAGATGCTGGTCAGCGTCATTCCAGTAAAGCATTTCCCCATTTCTTTAGACCCTGTTCCTTTCAAACTAAGAATCCCTGATGATTTTGTTGCACCTGGGCCTTGTATGATAGGCTTTTTCCCTTATAAAAAACCAAAGTATCACTTTTTTTTTTCTCATCCAGAAGTTTTGAAAAACTATCTTCTCACAATAAAAAATACATGTTATGAATTAAAAGAATGATGGATTTCTTTCAGTTCTACCTGGAAGTCAGTTCTGAGGTGCATTGACAGAGCTGTGCAGGAAGCTTACACAGCTCCAGTCCAGCCTTTGGGTGACAGATGACTGCACCTGTGCTGTGATTTATAGACTTGGTAAGGATGTTCTTAGCAGTCTCAGGATTAGGATGAGACAGATTGCTGTATCTGAAAATATGATGTATGATGTTGCATTAAAGCTGTTAGGCAACTGAATCTTAAACTTGGTGTGATTTCTATAGGCATCTGTAGCTGGTTACTGAAGGCAAATGAGTCATTAACATGCAAAAACATTTCTTTAGAGAATGTTTGCTCCTGAACACAATATGGAGCGTGGACCTTTTGGATGAACTCCAAGTTGTCAGTAGTAGAGTCGAGTGAATGATTCAGAGCAAGTAATGTGACTGATGAATTTTTCTTTTCTGCTTGTAAAGTGTCTTCAGACACATCAACATTTCCTGAGACTGATTTGTCTCCAAACAGTTTGTGGAAAGCAAATAAAAAAACCCACCACAAACCAAACAAACCTTAACTCTAGAGACTGATCTTGAGAAATTTCCTTGAGAATACACACTGCTCAGCCCCCATGGCCTAGTGCAGAAGGACAATATTTTGATTGAGGGAACCAGAGAGTAGATGTCTTCTCTTATCAGGAAGCTGCTGTGGGGAGAACTTTTGGTGTTCAGAGGGTGTGTAGCAGACAAAATTCTGGTGAGACTGTCTTTATTTGTTAAGAGATGCTGGGTTGAAATCTGGGGAGGAAGGTGATGTGAGTACCAGTGCTGAAAAATGACATTTGTAGATTTCTTTTGGAGGTGTTTTTCTCTGTCTGCAGTGATGGGGCAGTTATTATTCTGAAACAGTTATGTGAGGCTGGTGGAACAGCTAGGTTTTGTAGAGGTCTACACTGAAGGACCTCTAAGTATTTGCATCCACTGATCTGTATAATACCAGGTCAGGAAGACAAAACCAAGGAGTATTGCAAGGGATGCTCTGAGATGGTTGAGTTTGGTTTCATTCTTTTGCCTACAACTCATCTGGAAAATCAGAGATGTTTTGATGAAGATCTCAAGCTTCAGTTCATGTTTCTTAATGGGAGTTTGATTTGGGAGGTTTCTTACCATTTATAACTAGCTCTAGTAAGAACAGAACTAGTCCACACCCATAGGTTGCCCCACTGCACTCAGGACTTTCTTGTAAATAGATTGCTGGAAAAAGGCATAATAAATCTCCTTGATGACGGGAAGTAATGCAGCCAATGGGATATACTGGCAAGCCCCTTGAAGATTTGCTGTCTATGATACTTTCCTGATCTACTTCTTTTCTGTTCTTCCTCCTCACATAACTTATCGGTTCAGAGAACAAGCTGGCTGAAGGAGGGCTTAGCTCTATGCATGCAAGATTCCTATTGCAATGAATATTCTGGCCTCAGAGAAGACCTTCAAGTGTCTGTGCCCCAGCAGTAACACAGCTGTAAAGTCTTCTGACCTATCTCCACACTACTATCCATGGATTTCTTCGAGAAGATTAGTGGCTCATTATTCAATGCTTCATGTACCAGCTCAAAAATAGAAGGAATATTTTGGGGTACACAAAAGATCTTTAGTGGTTTAGGAAATCCCTTTTCTTTAAGAGCCCAAAGAAGAAAATGGCTTTTGAAACATGAAATAGATTTTTCGTTAATGGTAGAACACTACTGTCAGTATGATGAAAGAAGAACTTGCTTCTTACTAAGCTGATTCTTTCCCCATCAATTACTGTTTAGTTAGTAGTGTTTAAACTGCATCATTTTAATCTTTTCCTCTAAAAAATGCTTCAGTCTTTCTACTGAAGCAAGGTGGTTTATGTCTGTGTACACTGTAAAGCCAATCTGCAGTGCCTTGTGGCAGTGTTTGCAGAGGATGTAGTAAGAGTTTAGTGCCATCTCTGGGGAATTGGACCACTATTGTTTACAGTCATGTGAATGTAACTCCTTGCATACCATTTGTGAATTGTCACCCTGATACAGTAGATATCTAAGTGTGACATTCTGTACATGTTTGTGCCATCAAATTTTGTCATGGTTTTGGAATTTGAAAAGCAGATACTGGTCCCAGTAAATAAAATGAACTTCATGGAATCATGCCAGCTGCTTCCTGCTAATGTGACCTTTTCTTCCATGTTTCTCTCTCCCTGTCTTGCTTATGGATAGGATGATTTTAAGAGACTTTAGTACACAATAGGGCTGCCAGGTTTGGATCCACATCCAATTATTTCCAAAGGTCAAAGGCACTTGCACTGGGCATTCTCGTTTGCATTCCTTCTCTTAATTTCCAGGAACACTGGTGACAAAAATAAGGCAGGGGATAACTCTACCGAATGTATGGACCCTTGGCTAGATATCTTATATCTATTAGTAAGAAGGATATCACTGATATCCTTCTTACTATAACATATGTTAAAAGAAGAAGGCAATTTATTCCATATCTGTCTACTGTAGGGCTTTTTGTACCTTCTTATTCTAGCATTGGGCTTCCCTGGAGACAGAACTGAATTAGAGCAATTGCTGGACTGATTCAGTCTGGCAGCTCCTGTTTTAATATTGGTCTTAACTTCTGGAGTTGTCGAGCAATAAATAAATGAATGCCAAAACAAAACATGCCAGGGTTTTTATTTTTGACATGCAGAAGAAAGAAAAATCTGCAACACATGGCCTCTGCAGTTCACTACAGTTCACAAGTCTAAATATCAAGGATATTTGCCCCTTTTTGGCTAAAAGGATAGATTTGCAATTCTTCTAAGGAAACATGACTCACTAAACATAGCACTGAAACTGTTTAGGTCTCCTACTCTGATATATCTGTCCTGAGACAGAGAGATACCTGTTTAAACCTTTTCAGACCAATGTCCATGAAAAACTCATGACTAAATAAATCAAAATGAGAAAATCATAGACTAAAGTAATATTCTGGATGCCTAGAAATTAAAACTGAAGTTTACATTCTGTCAGCCACTCCTGGTTTGTTTTTTGTTTTTTGTTTTTTTTTTGAGTCCTATATGCTGGCTTCAAATGTAAAGATTCCGTAGCTTCTCAGAATTATTTTTCCATTTTATCTTTCTCTGGATCCAGAT
>WEKW01005107.1:13277-27421 GCA_013389905.1 Sula dactylatra
GGCTGCGCGGAGCCGCAACCTCGCGTGTCCCCTCCCCACGCTGGGACTCGCGCCGCCCGCCGCTAGTGTGCGCGTCCCTGCGCGGAGCCGGGCGGCGAGGGCTGCCACCTGCTCCGCCACGCAAAGTACGGTTCAGCATCTCCGTTACACTGAAGCCGGTAAAGGCACGTGTGACAGCTTTGCTTCTGTTCCGTCTTGGTTTTAGGCGCGAAGCCGTTTTGACACATTTTGCAAACGGAGTTTCCACGGGGATTCAGTTTTTACGTTTATAAAAGGCTCAAGCCCAATATAAGAAGCCCTCTGTTCTTTACAAAAGGGTTCAAAGAAAGTTAATGTGCTAGATTTTTAGTACTTATGGCAAAAAAAGAAACTAGCAAAATAGCCGTGGAAAGTAAGAAGTAAAATACACGATCTTGCCACACAAGGATTTATATACTGTGGAAACATAGTATTTAACCTCAGCTTTTTTTTTTTTTTTTCCTTTTTGTACATGCAGGCAGAACATAATCCTGGTAGTTCAAAGCAGCTGAAAAAGTCAAGGAAAAATAACCTGTTCAGTTATTCCAGATGAAAGAACAGAAACCCTGGCTTTTAAGATTATGATGGATACTGTTTCAGCAGTGATCTCCACTAAGTTTTACATTCATATACTCTCTTATTCTCTTGAGACCACCTGCCTTTCCCCTTCCTAGCCAGATTTTAGTGATATAATTTGGCATGTTGTTCCTCAAGCAACTAAAAGCTACGGTTACTGGCAGCTAATGAGGCTGCTTTATGCATGTGCTGGCAGGGTGGAAGCAAGACAGGAAGGCAGGAGGGCTTCCACGTGTGCTTTCACTCCCCAGTTGTGCACATCTCCAGAAGCTGGACCAGGTACCAAAAAGCACTGCTGGCCTAGCTTCAGCATGTGCTGTCTCACTCACTATAAAATTTTAGCAGTTGTTCACAAGCTTTCATACAGCCCACGCAGAACAGCTATTGCACATTTGGGAAGCCAGCATCGCCTGCCACGTGGAGGTCGGTGTGAGCGCCTCAAAGGCTGGGTAACCTCAGAGAAATGCGTAACACGTGGGAAATTTGTGTGACAAAATATTAAAACATTTTCCAGTGATTTACAGCTTTGTTACAGATCCCTCATCATTTTAAAAGACAAATCTTCAGAAACGGGGTGGTATTAGAGCACACGCTCAATCAGGTTCTAAATTCAGATGGGGTTTCCTCCTAATGCAATAAACTGAGCTGATCACCTGAATATCATTTTTCCTTTGGCATACATGGCAGTAGATATACTCAGTACCATGGGTATGAACACAGCTTATCTTTCTAAACTGCAATGCCATCAATTTAAGTTCTGATTTCTAAATTTTAGGGTTTTGTAACTTTCAAGGTAGCGTAGCTTAGTTCTTGGAAATGAAGGTCACTGCTTCTGAATACGTGCTCGACTGAGCAAAGAACTTGTATTTTTGATCATGTCCTTAACAAATGACATTTATGTCCTAAAATATAGCATGTTACTTAGGATATTTTTAAATTGGTTTTTGAGGGTTTGCTATCTCTTTAGAAGTTCTTTTCTCATCAATTTGTGTTCTTGGACTGCACCAGTTGTACGTGGGTGCCTAAATGTATTCATTTCATTACGATTTCCACCTAGCTTTTGAACCCATTTGCCATTTCTACCACAAGACAGAGGTCTTCTAGAATTTCAAAGAGCCAGGCAGTCAGGTGGAGGAGAGAGATCCTCCTGGGCTCCTGCTGAGGGAATGGCCGCAGTATCAGGTCAGCTGCCGGCAGGCTCCAGAGTGTCTCCTAATGTCGTGGTTTAGCTACCAGCTACTAGGAAGAAAATTAACTCTGTCCCAGGCAAAACCGGGACACCTGATGGAGAGGCCACGGAAGTGCTCAACCTGCTGGGAAGCTTTGATCAGAACATGTACCAAAGCCAAACAACCTCCAGACCAATCCACTTCCTCTGCTCTTGTGCTTACAAATCTGCTGGCTGGTAAATCATTTGAAAATTAACTCTGAATGCTGTTTTTAGTATCAGAGGGTATGCTAATTCAAAGCATGCCTATCATACCAACTATTCAAGACTTTTCAGGAACGGCTATAAATCAGTTTGTTATATGCACCATGGCAGCACTGCCCATGCTAAATCCTGGCCCTTGGGATGAGATCAAGTAATACATTTACTGATGTAATCACTTCTGGAGGCAGCCAGGCTGCATTTCAGTCTAATGAACGTTCACATTAACTTCTACCTGACATTCACATAAATCTTTTCAGTTTCTACTGGAAAAGTCTACTCCAACCATATATCACTTGTCAGATTTTTTAAATTTATTTTAGAAATATCCCTCGCAATTTAAAATATGAAATTTCTGCTATGAAACTATATAGCATTTCTATTATTTACTGAGGGAAGATTAACAAGTTGCTTGTTTTCAGGATTTATATCTCTCTAGCACAGTCTAAAACAATACATTAATGAACAAACCACCACCGGCGCCACTACTGCCATATACCCCAAGTACTGTAAAACTCCAATCAAACAAAACAGATAATGCCCATCAGATCAGGGTGTCCTGAGTACGTGGGTATGTACCCGAAGAGAGACAGGGTAGGATTTTAAGAGTGCCGAGTAACCACAACTCTAGATCAGTGAGCAGGGTCCAATGACAAGACCACAATCCAAACTGGGAAGTCTGACATTGGGTATTGTTCATTCAGATGTCAGTGCTATGAATAGCTAACCTTGTGAAGAGATCTACAAATGATGAAAACTGGCCTCCAAGACCAGAACTTTGTCCAGTTGAAAGTTTTCTTCACTGTCAGCTCCAAAATGAAGTCTTTGCAGAACAAAAATGAAAACTGAAGAATTTCCATTGTAAAACATCATTATTGTTCCTTTTCTTTTTTCATTATTTGAGATTAAAAAGCTAAAAACTTTTCTATACTAATGGGAGACTGGAGTTTGAATTATAGTCTACATTTAAGTGTTTTAAGTAATACTGGGTGGCACATATAATCTAAATTTTATTGCAGATTTTTAGGCTGAGAGGAACACCACAGCATTCAAAGTCAGGACGCTGCCTACGCATTGGGTTATACTACTGTAAGAGATGGGTTCAATTAAAATAATCTATGGACATAAATGAATTCTTAAGAGTTCTTGTAATCTTCATTATTTATATAGGAAAACACTTGAATGGAAAATTTAAGGAAACAACATGTTAAGCTAGGTATATTCTCTTCATCTTTTCAGGTAAACTGACCTCAAACTCTCTAGGCACATCTACGGTGTAGTTTTGATAACCAAATGCACTGTACTACACAGCACTGGAACAGTAATGGATACAAAAGCCTGGCCCACACTATAGTTATCAGCATTGCAGGGGATCCAGGCAGAAATTACCTGGTTGTAATTCCCCTTTAGATTCAAAAAGGTTTAGAGCAGGCCCGCCTCCTTACTGATTGCCCCCATACTTTCAGATGACTGGCTTTCCAAAGCAAAGCTCTGCCAAACAGCCGGCCTACTACAGCCTTTAAAAATGAGGGCTGCATTGTTAACCAGCACCCTGGAATGCCTGTAGCTTCTTCTTCAGAAAGTCTCAGAGGCCTTGCACACTGTTTATATCCAGCTGATGCAGCAGCAGGTTCAGCTTCTGCTCCCAAAGTTTTGCCGCTGCTGCCTGACAGCATCCTGCACAAGCTACGGTATCCCCAAGAAACTGCTTTCACTGAGCTCTCACAATTGTGAATCCAATTCCTTTATTGTCCCATGTCACCAGAGCTACTGTGTTGCCAGGCATTTTCTCTGGCTAATAAATTCTGAAGTAAAAATGGTAGTGACACGCTGTAAAAAGAAAAACAGTAACTCGTGTACAAGTTTTATACAGTACAACTTATCATTATTTCATCGCTTTCCTAACCCTTAAACTTCACACCATGACCACTCAGCAAGCATGCAACAACGACTGGAAGCAACAAAATACTTCATACACAACGGACATGGGAAAGAAGCAGGGAGGCAGCTTAAAAAAAAAACCAAAAAGACATTTTGGTTGAACAATGCAAGCCCTGTCCAAAGACCCAGCCTGCCACATGTGCTGTACAGCCTGTCCTCTGATCCTGCTCTCCGCAAACAGCCCTCCCCAGCAGCCTGCCCTGCGCAGTCCCACCTCTCCTCCCAGGCCCCAGGCCCCCTACCAGTGTCACTGGAGGATGTGCTTCTCCTGCATAACCTCCTTTCTGACTCTGACTGGTCCTGTCAACGGCCAATATTTTCTGCCTCTTATTTCCACCTCCTACAGCTGAGGTTGTATCCACGCAGCTGATTCTCCTTCCTTGAGTACCACGCCACAGCTGCAAAGGTTGTGAAAAGATCTGTCCTCTGTTGTTCTTTCTGTTCACACCAGAAGAAACTGTCTGTATTATAATCAATTTCACCATGAGAAATGACATTTCTGAAGACGACTGCCTAGCCATCATCTCCCACTTTGCTTCCTTACCCTGAAACAAGGTAAGTAGGTTTAACAAAGAACAAGCACTGTGAAAGGGCTTAATATAAGAATTTGAAATACATCTTTTGTCTAACTTTGAAACTTACGATTTGTTTGGCATGAACATAAAAAAGAAAACAACCCAGATCCTGAGTTAGACCAAAGAAGGAGCTCTGTAGAGCACAGGGGATACTTAGAAACTAATTTATATTTAACAACAGATACCATCCAGCTATGGTAAACGAAGCTGGGACTCTTACAGGCTGGTCTTTGCACAAACTGTAAGCAAGCTGGGTCAAGGTTTGTTTGGAAAGTTTGTACCTGCCAACCAGGAGGGCACACAAATTTTGAAGCTTAATGACTCAAGTAGCATTTCAAGTATGAAGAACTAGGTATGACTCTCCACTGTTAGATTACATCTTTTAAAGTTGTGCATAAATTATTACTAAATCAGAACAGCCATGTTTTATTTTTCTGAGATACCATTAACACATTAGAAGAGCATACACCAACTGTGGTTCTTCCAGTTGTGCATCAGAATGATGGTCAAGTTGCTGTATTAACTGGATGGGTGTTGGAGCTATCATGCTGTAGGCAGGCTGGTGGTAGTACAAAAAATGCATTAAAAACTTTTATACAGAGATTTTGTAACTGATCCGTTGCCCTTAAACTAAGGCCTCAGATTTTTTTCTTCACTGAGAATAGATTACTATGAGAACTTTCAGGGCAGCACTCATCCTACTCTTCACTGAGCTCTGGGACATGACTCATTTGGCAAGACTTCCATCTTCATAAAAACAATAGCTACTGTATCCTTAAAAGACCAAGTAATAATCACACCTTTGTTCTGTGCTGATAAGTGATCACCAAAACCACACATATTATTTATGTTCAGCTTCTTTTCATCCAAGGCTTCCCCGAACACAAACCGTACCAGGGGAAGCCAATGTAAAACCCAGTCAGCTAAGCCACTTTGGCATTGTCTTGCTGACTCCTGATTAAGAATTAACATGTCCATTACTGATGTACAATTACTAATGACAGATTTATAGGCAATTGTTTCCAGCTCCTTCGGTTTCTCACAGCAAGGGGAAAGAGGGCAGCAGCCTCCTCCTGCAGAGCATGGCAGGGTGTGCACCTTGCCCTGCAGGAAAGACAGGCCAGGGCCCGGAGCCCCCACCATGGCTTTTGTGCTGGCTGGCAGGATGTGGTGGAGAAAGTGCTGCAGGGTTACAGCCTGGGGGTGACCAAACCCCACCTCAGTCCAGCTCCCCCCCCACACCCCCAGGCTGCCTCTGCTGCCACATGGTTCCACTTCTATGGCTTGAGGTGCCATGGCAACATTTCAAGATTAAGCATTTGAAATGCAGTAACCAACATTTAAAATGAGAAAACAAATTTGGTGCTCTCCATGTCACTGCTTCCTCTACCTTGGATTTTGCTCCAATGACTTGTTTTGGTTACCATAATAATTATGTATTTCAGTCCTACCCTGTAATAGCATTGCAACGTTTACAGTTAATTTTCTCTACTACATGGAGAGCACTTAATCCAGGTTTGTAATAAGGAAACTTGTGGCTGTGCAATAAATGAACTGGAAGTCCTGAAGAATAGTTTGCTATATCAGTTCTGCAGTTTATTTTCTCTTTATATAGTCCAAACATCACACATCCCAGATACAAACTTAGCTGCAGAAAAATGAAAGTGTATTTTCAAACACTAAACATTTTTAGTATCAGAATAAGCCAGTTGGATGAACAGAAATCATTAAGTAATCATTTCGTGACATACATATCAATAAAGCCAACTGATTAAGTTCTATTAATGGTATGTCATTGCTATTTTTATTTTCACCTAATTCTATTTTGTACTGATAATAAGGAATGTCTATACAGCAGTGATTTTGTTCTGGTCTTATTAGCCTCCCCCAAACTGGTCAGACTGTAGATCTCAGATCAACATCCTCCCCCCTTAAGAAGGCCTGCACAGCCTGAAGAAGCAACTATGGTTCCTAGAAAGATCTATTGTGCTGATAAAACATAAGGCATCTGCTTCCTCATCCCACCTCCATGTCCGAGATCTGTCTCGGGAAAGTGGGAGAAGGGCTGGCAATGATTTAATTAAGAGTAAATTCAGGTAAACAAGGTCAGGCACCTCTACATTAGGGCAACACCAAATTAGCCTGTATCATCTGGGCTGGAACACCCACAAATCAGATTTTGGACTACACAGTCAATCAATGCTTTGAGCAGGCTAATGGAGACTGTTGGGAAGCCTACCCTAGAGTAGAGTTAATCCCAGAGGAGTACTCTAACTGTAACCCTCATCGTAACGATAAAGGACCCCTCTGCTGCTGCAGACAGGATGAGACTGCTCTGGGTAAATGCCCTACCAGGGCACAGGCTAATCCACAGTCATATTACCACTTGTACGGGTCTACATACATAAGCTCACCAGGTTCGAACAGTTTTGTTACTAAGAAACTGGCCATGAGGACCATCAGCATCAGAAGGCAAAAGTGCCAAATAAACTGGGGTCTCAGCCCCTTCATCTGGTGTTTTAGGGGCTTTAGGACCTGCCATGTCTGTTCTCACCCATCCAGGACAGCAGGCATTGAGAAGGATGTGGTCACCTTTTCTTTTCTCATTTAACATCCGGGCTTGAATCCTAGACAAGACTGTGACACCAATTTTGGATACGCCATAGGCAGTATTTGGCCAACCTTCTTTCTCATGCACACTTTTCTTGGTATCTTCCACAAATTTGTTCATGAGTTCCACTAACTCATCCTCAGTGATTGTGTCGCTGCGAAACTTTTGCTGTAGTTCTTGGCTGCAGCCTCCCAGAGCTGAGCTACTTACCATACTAGAGACATTCACCACTCTACCTGGTAAAAGAAAATAAAGACTGATTACTTTTACACTCATTAAACAAGCCTAGACACTGAAGTGGTCTTGCTCTATAGTTATGTATTCACTACTTAGGTGAATACCTGTAAAATATTTTGGGTGGGCTATTTTGCAGACCTTCTGGAAAAATCACAGTTCACTCAAAACATTGAGTGTTTCTAATGTTTCTAGTGAATTCCATTACAGAGGGTAATTTAAGGTGTGAACCTGCAAAAGCTCTGTCAAACTTCAGGTATTGTTCCAGGAAATAGCCTGTTACAATCTGAAGGCATATTCATAGTAGTAAGTGGCTTTCTCGATAACAGCAGCCAAACTTCACGCTCAAAAGTTCTGGTCAAAAACGTTCTCACTTCTGCAACAGCTCAAGTAAAGTACCGTGAGAATATACCTCAAAAGCCAGAATGATACAGAATTCAACAAAAGCAATCTACTTTTTAATGCAGTGAGACCATCAGCTTGTTTACAGAATATCTGAAGATTTACAAATCCCAGCATGCAAAACTGCAGTAAGCTATTTATCTTCCAGCACTTCAGTAAAGAGGAATGCGTCAGCTGAATCATAATTCACTCATCTGCCCCAAAATTATGTTACACCATTTCCCTCTTTCTTGCTAGTTCACAGCCATTCAGGTGATGAACTAGGGAATGAACATGAAGATTTAGATCTTAAAAGCCACAGAAATTAATCCTTTCTGTTAATGACTTTAACAACGCACTTGTCCTTCACCGTTAGGACAAGAGGACTAAATTGCAATTTTGGCACTGTTTGCTGTCTCCCCACCAGTCCCCAAAATTCATTTACTCTATCCTTTCCTTCCTCCCCAAGACTAACAGTTCTCAACTTCTCCCTCACCTACTCGACTTTTTAAGAAACCCAGATGTATTTAAATGTTGGTATAGACAACATTTCATTCATAGCAGCAAGCACTTATCCAAATATCCATGAAAATATTTAGTGATCACATGTCTTGAAAAGAATGGTATAAAAAAAAACAAACAAACTTAGATTTGGTGTGGGTCTTAGATCCAAATACCCTCCCCTTTCAAGTCATCCGTGCTATGTCAGTAGCACTCCAGGGCACTTCTAGTACTCCTAGGTTTCAAGAGCAGGAGTGTTCTGTGCAGGACAGTCATCCAGTGAGTACAGATTACTTGCATGTTGCTAACACCTCTTTCTTACTGACGCATCTATCTTCTTTAACCCTGGTCCATTCTGTTCACCATTTTTGGAAAAGTGTTTTCTTCCAGTTCCTCCTAACATCACATCACAGTAACTTAATGGACACCCTCAAGTGCCATTTGTAGCTACATCACTAGACACTTGCAAATACAGCAAAGGCTGGGATCTAGATAGAGACAGACCAACAGACTATTAAGAATGTTTCTTCAGCAGTAGTCGCATCAAACTCAGCTGAAAGACTGTTTTTAGGTACTTCCTTATCCTAGTTGTATTATCACAAGGTCCTTTCTGAAGCAGTAACAATTTATGTAGGCAGATACCATGGACAGAACATGGGTAAGTTCTTCATGTCTTGAGGGCACCATGAGAATTCCACTTCGTTCCACAACAGAAGAATGTGACCGGCTTGAAAGTGCATGGACAGGATTCTCCCATTTAATGAGGGTCAAAACTCATATAAAACTATTTCTCTACTTGTTACGTTGTTACACTTACCATAAGGCTTCACAAGAGGCAGCAATTCTATGCAAACATTCCTGGTTCCAAAGAAGTTTGTCTTCAGTGTAACCTCTGCTTGGACTGCAAATGGAGCTGTGTCATGAACTTTTCATAATAGGTGGTAGCAAGGGAGGAAAAAAATAATTAAAAAAAAAAAATCAGAACTTTACTACTGTTTGAAAGGAAGTTACCAAACTACTAAAACCCAAAAGTTTATCTTAGTTGCTTCTTTTTTTTTTTTGATAATTAGGAAATCAATTAAAATACATAAGGAAGAAAAAACCATCACTAACACTCACATTCTTATTAATGAAAAATGCAGCTTTGCAATATTATATTAATAATGAGCTAATTATGTTTTCACCTTTCCTTAGTTGAATGCTTTAGCTTTGCGCCAGGAGTCAGTTGTATCACTCTGCAGAGTCATTTGCCAACCTGCAGGCCATTTGTCTTTCTGCCTTTTACATGGAAGAGACAAGGAAAGACTTGTCTCACAGGGTGTGCTGCCCAGCCTGCCCATTGACCTGCCTGTACTTACTCACACCCAGTGCTCAGTCTGAGCTGCCACTACCACGTGCAAGTAAACTTTGAGATGCCCTCTCCTCTTAAACACATAGCACAGCACTTTGCCACCATCCTGATGTACCGGGGGGGGATGGGGCAGAGGGGAAATCAGAAGGGAAGATCCTGAATCTAGGATGCTGCCACTGAAGATGCTAAAGTTAGACTACCACCCTGGTTCTAACATAGAACAACAGGGCAGACTACTGCTCCTATATCCCGACTCTTATGTTGTCACGTCATGGGTTCCTAGCCGGGACTTGAAGTCAGAGCACTGCCAAATTGCAAAAAACACTGTAAAAGCTTCGACAGAGAATGCAGGGGTAAGATTTGGTGCAGTCTGAAAGAACAAAAAACCCAAACAAAACCCCCAAACCCTAACCAACCACAAAGCTGGTAATGCTTGAGTCATAAATCATCCCCTGAACCAACAGATCTGTGCTACACAAGCAAAAAAGTGGGAATTAGCAGCTAGGAAAAGGAGCTGATTTAGGTAAGCATAAGCAGACCATGGAATTGTGTTGTTAGGGTATGATTTCATCAGACAGAATTGACAGCTTGCCACCACCAAAAGCAGGGTAGCACGTGCCATCAGCTGACAATTTGGCTCAGCAACAAAGCCATATGTTATGTGTCCTCCAGTTTGAGAGGGAAGTAAGAGTTAAAGTAACAGCATTCCTCTTCTGCTACAGGCTCTCTCTCTGCAGTGATGAAGGCTGCCTTCATAGATTAGGCAGGTCTTCACTTGTCTCCATAGTCCAGACCTATGAACAGTCAAAGAAGCAGTAACAGGCCGTTGTATTTAATGTAGCTCTGTTTTTACTGCAAGCTTTAACTGCTGACTTATTTATACTCTCAAACAGTGGGCACCAATGGCATCAAGTTTTGCAAATCACTTGCTTGCATTCAAATCAGAGCCATGAAGCCAAACCATGACCTATTGCAAGAGTTATGACAGCAGGAAAAGAAAAGAAACTAAAAACCTACACAACTCCACACTCCTGCTTCCACACCCACCTTGCAAGAGAGAAGCTTCCCTACACTCCAAAACCTACTCATTTGTCTAGCAAGATACATTACTTGTAACATCTGATAGATACACACTCCCTTGATTTGACAAGCATTACTAGAATGACTGTTCTCACAGAAGCTCACCCAGAAGGCAACCCACAGGTACATAATCATTTCATATATGAACACTTTTGCTGGACGGAGGACTTTCCTGGACTACCGGTAGTGCAGCACAAAAACTCAACAATAAATTAAATTTAATGGTAAATCTAATTTTTGACAGACAGCAATGACGCACAGTACTACAATAAAGAAAGGAAAGCATAAATTCTGGGAAGGTAGCAGAAACCTGGCAAGGCAAGAAGCAAGCTTGGGTAGAAAAGCCAATCTCAGAAGCAAGAATTAAAGCCAAAATATGAGATAAGCATCACAGCAAGTTCTTACACAGGTGTTAAACCCTCTAGCCTCTATGCTAGATACTTATAGAATGAGTTACTCTATCACGTTTCTTAATTTTATGACCTACTGCTGACTCATAGTAAGCTGTCAGCTTGAAGAAAATCTAGGCTAAATATCTGGAAGGAACTTCTGAATTAAAAAAATAAAATCTATGATGTAGTAAAAGAAGTAACAGGAACTCCACTAGTCATGCTATTTGACCTATTTATTTGTGCAGTGGCTTTACAATAACAAATCGCCTCTCACAGATGAGCTCTAGCAAATCTTCCTGCAGCAATCTGAGGAGCTTTTATTTCACCTGTCCAGATACCTACCTTGATGGAGGCTACAGCTGCTGCAAAGTCAGCTACAGGAAACACACACTGCACTTCAATTGCCGTAGTTGCAGGTCAGCCTTGCTCAAACTCACTGTCACTAGTAGATTGTGCTAAGGCCCTGATTATGCATTGAAGAAATACTGGTCTGAGCACCTGCAGGATTTATAAATGATAAGCATTGACAGAGGCGCAATCTTTCAACTGTTGCTGCAAGGTTTGAACACCTTTTGATCTTGAACACATCCTGAAGCTCAGACACTTATATTAAGAGTTGCCTCCTATTAAGCTGACCTTGAACACAAGCAATCGTCCTGCAAAGTACCATGCAAAATACACAGTGACTGGACTTCAGGACACCATTACTGCACTCCCACCACATGAGACACTCCATCTTCAGCAGCAGATGAGGTTTGATCCATACTACCTCACAGGCCTCCTTACCTCGTGCTGTGAGCAGATGAGTCAGCACAACATTGTGCTTGAACAGTTACATGTCCTAACTGGCCATCAGGCAAATAGAATAAAAAAAAAAAAAAAAAAAGCAAACACCAAAACAAAAAAACCCAACAGCAACTACCACCAACAAAAAACAACCAACCAAAAAACCCAGAAAATATGGAAGGAACAAGTTTGTATTGGCAGGGAAATGAACTAGTAGTCATGCTTGTGATTTGCTCTGTCTGGAGCTAACATGACTCTCAACTCGTTTTTATAAACACCCACAAGGAGAATTCACTCTTCTACCTTACAACAGCTGTGTCTTCCTCATCTTCCCTGCCTTCCTGTCCACTAGAAGATGAAAGGGTTAAATTCTGGTTCAGCACAGCCAGATTTAGGTTAACTGTTCTCTAGGTAACTGAATGGCCTGAGAAAGTTAAACATAAATAAAGATGACAAAATCACCTACGGCCAAAGATTCTTTTTTTATCAGCTGGAATCTTTGAGCAGGTAATGCATAGAACAAAGTACGAGGCTTGCAGAAGAGAGAAAACACAGATCCCTGAGGAATGCAGCTGATATTCTCAGAGATGATGGACTCCCATGGGCCTGGTGAAACTCACACGCACTGAGGCAATAAACCCAACTCTGCTCACGTGCACTGCATGCCTAAAGTATTTTCATGCTCTGTATGTGATGCAAATACAATACTCCAGGGAAGCAGCTTTACATACACAGTTAGCCCAACAGATGCTAAAGGAAGAGCCATTTCACATTGCCCTCTTATCATGCTTAAGAAGGTATGCAGCATGACCAGTCAAAAAAGCAGCATGCCATTGGCACAGAAGTCCTGTATAAGTAGCTTTGTAAAATCCATGATGGATCCTTCTCCACATAGCTTTGTAGCACACAGGAAGCGGTCTGTCTGGGATAGTCCTACCTTTGAAAGCGATCCCTGCATTGTTAACCAGCACGTTCAGCCCTCCATATTTCTCCTTTAGGAAGTCACGGAGAGCTCTGATGCTCTGGAGATCGTCAATATCCAGCTGATGGAAGAGTGCACGAAGCCCTTCTTCCTGGAGCTTTGACACTGCTGCCTGGCCACGGCCGGGGTCTCGGGCTGTCAGGTACACGTCCCCCGGGAACTGCTTGCATAGAGCCCGCACAATTGCAAATCCTATCCCTTTGTTGGCCCCGGTCACCACAGCCACTGGCACGTTGGACATTGTCCTCCCTGAATGTATGCTGAAGTGTTTCAAGTAACTGAAAACAGCAAAGAAGAAAATTTCACACTCAGAATGACAGATATGGCTATTTGAAAATGGATTAAAGTGGGTTTTTTTTCTCTTTAAAATCCTATTTAGCATTCCACTTTGAATTATGTAAAACTACCCCAGAGTGCACACTAACTGTAACTTACTAGAGTAGCAGAGAAATACTCATTTGGTATTAATGTTTTGCAGAAAGCCCAACCAGTGGTTGGGTAAAAAACCCCAAACAAACAAACCCAAAAAACTAAGTCAATAACTAATCTTCAGTACTAGATTAACTTTTGATGGGAATAAGCTCTTCTGCACGTACACCTTACAGGAATACCATCTCCTTCTTTTGAGGATATTCAACTCGTTCAGTTCAAGCACTGATGAAGTCAAAGCTGAAAAACGGAGGCTCAAAAAAAGGGGGAGGAGCAGCTTGATCATTAAGCGTTGGTCAGGAGAACCAATTCTAGCGTTTTTAAGAGGGAAACAGTGGATAGATTCACTACAGACAAAGTTTCTTCTGTTTAACACACCAGTTAGCTCTAGCCACAAAGCCTGTTTTTTTCGCAGACATAACACATTTAAAGAAGATTTATTTCCCCCATAAAAGCGAGTTTAAACCGCTGGTTTTGTTCACTTCGGCTTAATTGCCAGTTGTCTTCCAAATTAGCTTCTAATTAACCACGAGCAGACATCTAGCGAGAATGAAGTCTTAACCAGCCCCTTAAAAGCCCGCCCAGCTAATGACTGGCTTCACCGGGGCCAGGAGCCACCCTCCCGATTCACCACCGGGGTCCCACCTCGCTGCAAACCGAGGCACGCTTCACTCACCACCACCTCCTCAGGACCGGCTTTTCTCCCTAACGGGAAGGCAAAGCAATCCCGGGAGCCCCGATGAAGCCCGACTCCTCAGGAGACTCCCTGCTCCCCGCCGGACGACCCCGGCCACTGACGGGCGGCCGTTACGCGCCCCGCAAAGGGGCCGAACGCGGCGAGGAGCTGCGAGGCGGGCC